>JBAMHW010000018.1:22310083-22337843 GCA_037177495.1 Rhadinocentrus ornatus | reverse complement strand
ATGGAGGAACCATCATGGGAGGACCCTGCATGGGATGTACCACCGACAGTTAATAAAGTGGCGAATATGGACAAGTCCTACCGATGGCTAGAGGACGTGTAGAGGTTCTAATCATGACAGCGCAGAAGCAACTTTGAGTACCAGGCGCAGGCTGTGCAAAGAGGCCCCTGAAACCATCCAGCACCTCACAGCAAGATAGAGGCAAGTAGTACATTGAGCACAATAACCAAGTAGCCGGCATAGTGTACAGAAACATCTGTGCAGAATATGGACTGGAGACCCCTTGGTCACAATGGGAAACATCTCCTAAGGTGGTGGAGAATGAAAGGGCTATGATCCTGTGGGACTTCCAGATACAGACCAACAAAATAGTGGTGGCCTACTAACCAGACATTGTGATCATGGATAAGCAGCAAAGGAAAGCCGTAGTGATCGATGTAGCCATCCCCAACGATGTAAATATCAGGAAAAAGGAATGCAAAAAACTGGAGAAATACCAAGGACTCAAGGAAGAGCTGGAGAAAGCCTGGAAGGTGAAGGCAACAGTAGTACCAGTGGTCATCGGAGCAGTGGGGGCCGTGTCCCCCACACTGGAGAAGTGGCTTCGACAGATACCTGGAGAAACATCAGATCTCCAGATCTCCATCCAGAAGAGTGCAGTCCTAGGAACAACTAAGATACTGCGTATGATCCTCAAGTTCCCAGGACTCTGGTACAGGACCTGCACTTGAGATGAACAGCCATCCAGCCTACCCAGGGGAGATGGGAGGCTGGGTAAGGTAAGAGGTTTTTTTATATATATATATATATATTCAGTGTCTGTGATGTGAAAATAAAGACCTGTTTGTTACAGCACATCAACTGTTTTTATCCATCTCTGCAGAGTTGGTCCAAATATTTTCAAGCGTCAACAGTTATTCAGGAGTCGAAGTATAACACTTAACTTTGGATAAAATCCTCGCTAACCAGACACAAAAAGTCTCCAATCATTGTGAAAAAAACAGTGTGGTCTAAAAGAAGATGGATGTGCTTTTAATACATATGTTACAGAAAATTTCCGATAACACTCATCGATCTGACCTGACAAGTTTAGGTAGGTTTGTTTACAGCAGCGTTTGGTCTTGACAGCAGACTGACTGACTGGGGACTTTACATATAAATTTTCCATTTATCAGTAATTATCAATATTCAAATTTATTTTCAGAGAACAGTGCTGAGTAATGTTAAATGTATTTATTTTGTTCTTGGCTTACATGTGACAATATAAACTAGATGTAATAAAAACCAAATCGAGTAATTTAAAGAGTTAGTGCCTTTTCTTTCTGATCCAGAATGGAATCATGCATTCACTTGCATCAACATGAATATTTCTATAAACACCATTAAAGTGAAATTATGTCAATGTATTATTATGTCTATTAACACTCGCAACTACAAATGGCATTTTCTGCCTGGACTTTAAGTAATGTCTCCTAATTTCACCTGTACACAGTTTTAGGTTTTCTACAGAAAAACGTGCAGTGTAGCACAAGCTGCACTCTTACAATCTATAATGTGGAGTGTAACAAAAGAAATGGCCTGAGCTGTCTTAAATCAGTCAGTTTTAAAAGGCTTCGGCCTCACTTCTATGTAGAATGTGTGGGTGATTGTTCCACTAAAGTTGGTGAGGGAAGAATAGTAAAGGTTTGGGCCACTTCAACAGGCACTAATGTCCAGTCTGTCCAATTGTCACACCAGTGTACAACAGGTGAGCACCAATTTAGTCCACTTCTTGCTGTCCTGTTCTTCTGTAACTGTGTGTGTAATGGAGTTAACAGCTGGACACAATTTCTTTTAACACAACCTGCTCGTGTGCTTTCTGTCATTCCTTCTTCTGTTTTTCTTCCCTCTTCCTTTATCGTTGCAGTGGCGAGTTAAGACAGCTTGCTTTGCTCTGGTGTGTCTTTAAACATCAAACAGTGCAACAGTGCACTTTACACAGCCTGCCGTGCCCAATTTCTTTAATCTTTATGATGAATTTATCAAATATAGTTTTAAACAGAAATCAGACCAGAGATTTCTCCCTGTAACTGTTACAGTAAGCTACTGTACTTCCAAACGAGAAAATCATAAAAATCCTTATATCTCCAGCAAAAACATGGTGATAACACTTAAAAGAGTAATTAAAATATCTTCTTTTCCATTACAATTAATGTACTGTTACTGGAAAAGTTTGGCTAACAGTCAAAGAAAAAAAGGATATTATTAAGCTGTGGCTTCATAGAAACTGTTCCAGAGTAATTTCTCAGGTAAATCGCGGGACCAAACAGGCATGTTTATAATATCGTTTCGACTAAACCAGTCATCTACACTGACAGCATAATGGTTTGCATTTTTACCAAACCTTACAAGCATGGAAAAGTGCTTTTCCCCCCCCAATTTATTCAAGCGTTTTACTGCAGAAACATCTATTAACACAAAGCTCGCACGAACTGGGAGTTACCTGCCCGGATGCTTACTCTTTGTTGTGATTTTCAGGTGTTAACTTTGGAACAGGCTCTCTGGGGCTCAGCCTGGGGACGTTTGCTCCATTATCAAGGGATACTTAATTTTGCATACCTTCAAACATGTATATTTTAAAACATTTCCCAGGCCTAAATGAAGCATTACAACAATTTCCAGTGACCGCAAATCTTACAGTCCAACCAGGCTTCTCCTTCCTGACCCCACAATAAGTTCTGTTGAAGCATTCTGTCTAATGGACAGTGCAAGCTGCACATGAAAGCAGTAAGTAACAGAAACAAGACCTGATTTGCATATACAGTAGATGTACTGCAGTCATTTTCTAAAACACATAAGAACACACCAACACTTATGCACAGACACAATCCTTCTTTTCTGTTAATGGCTTCACCCAGCAAACTGACATCTTCTTTCACTTATAATTTATTCATGTGTAAGAGACAAACATCAAGATAACTGAGCTAAACAAATGAGAATTTGCGGTTATGATAAAATACAAATTGCTGATATTTTTATTAAATGATATTGATATTTTACAGGATTATGATATATCTCCAGTGTAAAATTTAAAGCAGATTTCCTCAAATAACTATTCAAATTGGCGAGCTTGAGTTAAAAGTAAAAGGTTAAGCAAGCTGGCTTGAAATATCACAGCATCAGAGTAAATCATGGCAATCTATGTTTTTTTTTTAATATTCAGAGCTAAAGTACATGAAGGAGAGAGTGAAGCAAAAAAATAAATAAAAAAGGAAAATAACAGAGTAAATCAGATTTCAGTCCGAGGTAGTCATGTTTAATAAATGTCTTTTTATTCTTGGGCACGTTTCTTACCTTTAAGTGAACCTCCCAGACCTGAGGATCGTACTGCTGGTGTTGAGAGACGTACAGTCCAGCCTGTGTGGCCAGTTGACAAAAGAGTTTTAAAGTTTCACCTCGCAGAGGGGCAAACACCAGCGCCATGCCCTGACCAGCAAACAAGAAAGGGAGAAGAAAAGTCAGCTCATTAGATGTTATAATGTAAATATACCACGTAGCCCATTTCTGGGATACTAAGTCAGTTACCAGTGTTACTTTCTTCTTGTGAATATAAGACATTTAACTAAAAACAGAAAGTTGAAACTCTTTCTAATCTAATCAAACCTGAAAATAATGTAAGTGCACATCTGTTTACTTTAGTAGGAGACATGTTTGTGTGTGAGAGAGCAAGAAGGAAAAAAAGAGAAAATGAAGTTAAGAAAGACAGAGACTGTGTGTGTTCATCACAGACATTCAGCATTTACTAAGAGGATTACCTACAGGTTCAAAGTTTCTTTGAAATCCTTCAGCTTTCAGTATTATTTCATGTTGATCGTGTTATTATTTTTTTAATTAAAGGAAACAAAGGGAGATGCTCACACAACCTCACATTTAAATAAACACACCATGAAATGCACACTAGCTCACCAGCTAAAAGAACAAAAACAGTGAAAAGACCAGGATCACTCATTCTGACAGAGGATTTTACTTCTGTGATTCCAATTTTTCCCCCAAACCCTGCTCTCTTACTAAAAGCAGCAAAAGCACACAAACAAACGTAATTCCTTCCAGCACTAATCAGCTGATTAGGGGAATCCAGCCAAATGGATGGACCACCTTTGTCAGAAACAACAATTTAGTGCCATTAGATGGGAGAAGTAATTGCTTTGTTAATTGTTTAATCAGCTTAGCAAATTATTAAATATTTGCCTTGTGCTTGTTGTGGCAGCAAAAGTCTGATGGCCGACACTCAAATCATATTAGCCCCTGAATTATCTCCACTGGATTAAAGAGACAGACACGAAGAGACTTAACACACAGCTGTACAACAGCAGCCAGATGTCATGCCAGTCATTTGTTAGCTTTTACTGCATTTAAGTGCAAAAGAGACAATTATTCTGGCTGCAGGTGCAGCAGTGCAAGTGTCTGCAACTGTGGCTGAAGAAATTAAAATTCTATAATCTCTCCACTTCTGTGATCTATCTAAAAAAATGTATCTCTACTGTTAGCAACACAACTAACAGGATTTCAAAGGTAGAAAGAATTTCATTTTAAGGGTAAACTCCAATGCTTTGAAGTATCAAAGGTTTAAAACCCAAAGAAAAAAAATGCATCCAAGTATGTAGTTTTGATTTTAAACCCTAAGCAAGCAATGCTGCACCCAAAGGCAACCAGGAAATGACAGTTTCATTGTAACATGTTGTGATTACATACAACTCTGACAGCAAGATTACAAAAAATAATGCATTTTAGCTTAAACTGGCTCTTTGTAAAAACTTGGAAAATATAAAGGGGACAAATTTTATTGTAGGAACATGAATTAGCTACTGTTTGCAGATGTTGCTGCGACCTACAAATATTGAGGCAAACTACATTTTATGGAAAATATTCTCGTCAAGCTGAATCATTTCAGTTCCTTTTGTCAAGGATTAATTGTTCTACTCTGATTTATCATTGTACACACAGGAATGTGACAGTTATGAGCAACACGGTATGTCACCTGCCTGCGTGTAGTGAGACGGTGTGTGCGAGTTTGAGTTGCCATAGTGTGTGTGCGCTGCTTTTAGTTAATAACATGTACCACTGATTACGCCTATGGCTGTCTTCTGAAAATAAAAATGAAAATTATAAAAGCTATATGCACCGCTGGGATTGGGAGAAATAAGACACAAAGACTAAGTCCTGTCTGCTTTAAGGATACAACATCAGCACATATCACAGTGTCGTCCAGGCTTCACCAAATCTCTCCAATAAAGTACAACTTAATCCCATTTGGCAAATTAGACATTTCTCTGACCGCAGCATGCACAGTTTTCCCATATAATGATGAATACAGTTTATAGTCCACCTTTTCACCACAAAACGTATCACGTTATAACGTGATACGTCTCACATTTTTACAACTATCACAATATAACTTGATAAGTGTTTTTTTTTGGTGGGGGAGGAAATAGCTCTATGCTTTCATAAAAACCAGAAAAGATGCACTTGGATGTGATTTAGTTTATTTAATTAGAGAGAAGTCACAAGTACAAGCCCCCTGATAGCTTAGACTCATTAGGCTGACTAATGGGTCAACATACATACTTGACATCTGCAGCCTCAAGATGAACACTGAATCCAGTCATGCAGATGGTTTTAGTTAAATGTGCTCAGGTTTGAGGCATATTTGGCTAAAAGTTTAAATCTCCATTTGAACTGTACATTTGACTAAAACTCTCTTTTCTAAAACCGTGTGACAAATAACATGTCAGCTGTTTTAATAGTAACTACTTTGTACTGCAAAATAGGATTGTTTGGCAGAGAAACTGTCTGGTTTCTTTAGTTTATGTGCTTTTACTTCAGTTAAAACCACGTCAGTAGTGGAGGAAAGTCCGGATTCCTCTGCTGTAGTGTGAAGTTTTTTGACTAGAATACTATGCATACTCTTTTATATGAGGTGAGTAAAGACAGATGCTGTTTTAGTAAAACAATTTACAGCTGTTAAGTAGTTTATTTCTAATGTAAAGCAGCAGGCTTTTTATTATCATTCAAAATAAGAAGTCCCCAAGTGGCCTTGTAACTTTGTTTAGCTTCATACTGTCAGATGCTGATATTTTGAGACACACGACAGCAGTCTCTCTTCATTACCCACCACTGTATTGGTCAAGACCAGGGCAAGATTGTCATGTTCTAGTTTGTTTGCTTTTGTTGTTGCAATATCTGTTGATTCATTGGTCCATTAGTACTTTTATAGTACTTAGTACTTTTATAAATGTGAATGCAAAAACTATACATTTTTCTTAGCCAAGCTGGCCTCCCTGTGTAGTAGCTCCCAGTTTGGGAACCACTGGTCTAAAGAGACAGAATAAGAAATTTTGGTTTTGTTTCCTTTTTGTTATTTTTTTCCTCTTCCTCTTTCTTCTTTACCATCATCAATCTATCTCCCTACTCAATCTTTCTTTTCTGTGTTATCTTTTACTTTTGCTCCCCATCTCCATCCCTTTTCACCTCTTAACTGATATTTCCTATTCCAGTCTGGCGTCTGTTCTTTTCCCTCAGATGAATAAAAATCTCAACCCTATCTCTTCCAGCCTTTTGCTATTTTCTCCTATTTGCTTTGGCTGTCACAGCATGGGGTCTTATCACAAGGCCAAAAGGGAGAAGTTGCCTTGGTTTTATGATTAAGGGGAAAGAAAAGAGAAACCAAGATCAGAGCGATGCATTCAAGTTGCTTATAATAAGCATTAAAGCATTACATGATATTAATCCTGTCAGATTAATAATGTGTGTAGGGTTTTGGGCAAAGCCTAATTATGATTGAGAAGAGGGGGAGGTGATTTAAAGGAAGGGGGATAAGCAGAGATATATACAGTAGACACACACAAACACAAGCACACACACTTACGTTGGGTTGCAGTAATCTCCTTATAGCATCAACCAGACTGGCTCTGTACTGGTCGAGAAACAAACTGACAAAGACAGGAGAGGCAGGTTAGAATGCATTCCTATGATGGCAGGGTCAGATAAAGCAGCAGGCTATTTATTTTCTTTTGTTTACAAATAAATCCACCAACAGGAGGAGGAGAAAAACAATTTGCATGAGTAAGATCTTCAGCCTTTTTGTTTACGCCTGAGTCTCCATGGGTATTCACTTCAGTCTGCTGTCAAGGTACTGAGAGGGATGAAGTACGCTAGGCAATCCAACGTGCAAAGACACCATCACCCACAGTAAACACGTGTTTGTACAGAAATGCACATTTTTACTAAGACAAAAAAGCATAGCAAAAGTACCCTGAATTGGTCAAATTAATACCAGGAATATGCACTCACAGACAGGGTCAAAAATCAAACTATTAATTTACAGAAAAATCAACTGCATATTGAACACATGCAACATATTACATAAGGGCTTTCTGTAAATGAAGTAGCCCATCTGTGCTGTGTGTATTCTGCTTTACACACAATGATCAGCAGCGAGTTTAAATAATTCTACTGCTGATGGGCAACCATTAGTAAGTCTACATTTTGGGGGGATATTTGTTCATATTAACTGAAACTTGCTTTAGCCATTATGAGAGAGTTCCCACACAGGGTTAACTGTAGTAATACAACAAAAGTAATTGTTAAATATTAAGATAAATTCTTAACATTAACATCTTGTGAATAAAAGACTTTTGTCACATTTAGCTTTTTGTATAAGTAATTTATACTGAATAAAAAGAAGAGAAAGCATAGAATTAGAAACATTATTAAACATGTAATAATTGCATACAGGTCTTATTATGGGAATATAATATTACTGATGCAATAACTATTAGTGTTTTAGAAACATGCTTAAATTTTCCACTTGTAAAATCAGTCTAGGTTTTATTTAGAAACTGTAAGATAACTTTCCCTTTTTTATAATTTATCTTTGTTGATGCAATGTGAATGTATAAGGATGCCTGACACCCAGGTTTGAGAAAGATGCCATTTCAAAATAGACAATAAAAAGAAGACATTTTCATTATTATTATTAGCAGTTAAAAGTGCTTAGCAGCCTGTGTAGAAACTTTTACATTCATGAAAAATCACTGGAAAATTTTTTTGCCTAAAACAATCAGTAGTGTCAGCCACTCTTCTTTGAAATTAGTTTTTCATTGGCGCCACGACCAAGTGCTGAAGACAATGGTGGAGTTCATCTGCTCAGCCCTCACCTGCTTTAGGTACCAGAAGCCTGGAGAAAAAGCTGAGAAAAAGCCAGATTTCCAGAGTTCATTACAGCAACCACATTACACAAACACATCTGACTTGTGTCAGAAAGAACAAGGCAGGTGGTGATTCTGGAGCTGACAGTCCTCTGGGAGGAAAGGCTAGATGAGGCATCGGCGAGGAAGAGGTTGAAATACGCTGACATGACAGAGGATTGCCACAGACAGAGGTGGAAGACATGGTGCCTGCCTATTGAGGTCGGCTGCAGAGGGTTCACAGGGCGGTCCCTCTGCAGTGCCTACCACCATCTGGGCATCATTGGTGCCCCCAGAAAGCAGGCCATCAAACATAGCACCGAGGCAGCAGAAAGAGCACTGAGATGGCTGTGGTCGAGGAGGAGTGAGCCGTGGATGAACGCTGCTCAGACACAAGTCGGGGTCGGATCAACCCCGGCTGGGTCGCCCAGGTGAGGGTGTATGTTTTGACCCGAAACACCTGATGGATCTGGGAAATATTACTGATGATGTGTCTGAGTGCATCAGAAGATGTATCCTACAAACAATGCCTAAAACAATCAGTAGTGTCACCCACTCTTCTTTGAAAAAAATTTGTTTCAATTAAAATTTGGTACATTTACTCAGTTATTAGAATGGTAAAAGCATTTTGAAATCCACGAGTTTCATGTGCAAAATAAAAATTATCTTCTTTTTTTTAAAGCAGATCCCCACTTATTTCAGGCTCCTGGAGTCTATTTCAACAGCTACAAAGCAAGAGGCAGGTCGCTAGTCCATTGCAGGATCAACACAGAGAAACAACCACTCACTCTCACACTTACTCCTTATAGTGAGAATTTAGACACCAATTAACCTAACATGCATGTTTTGGGATTGTGAGAGGAAGCCTGGAAGCAGGACCCTTCTTGTGTGCAACTGTGTTGACCACCATGCAGCCCACATAAAGTAGTGCCCAACACCAAAAACAAAAAGGAAAGGAGACAAACAAGTGTTGTGCACTGGCTTCAAAGAAAAAATTACTTTATATTCTTAATTATGAAACAATAACAACAATAAAAACATTTCAGAGACTTTACATGAGAAAAAAAACATGGGTTTAACACTGGCACATATCAATAAAATCAAAAACTGTCAGTTCCTCTTCCTCTGTAATGAATGTGTTTCGCAGGATTAGTGGCCCCTTTTTACTGGTTAAAACTCTAATACGAACACAATGAAACTATAATGAACGAGACATTTTATTTTAATACAAGCAGTTGTGTTACCTTTTGTCCCCAGATGGGAGGTGGAGTGTGTAAACAAAGATTTTGCACACACACACATACAAACAATATAACACCTGTCTATCTACCCACAATGACAGATTTCAATCCATTATGCAAGTAAGCAGTATGCCATAAGTGTGTATGCATGTGTGTGTCCCTATTATCACAGATGAGAGTAGAGTAATTTGACTAAAATGCAACAATACAGTGCAGATTTGATATAATCCTGCACATCCATCCAACTGGCCGGTGAAGTGACAATCTGGACCTTTGAGTCATATTGTAGAGTCTGACCTCTGCTTGTTCAAAAACCTCTGATCGCCGCGAAGAGTGAGAGCCTCCCCGTCACATCTCTGCTCATAGCTACAGAGACATGTTGATTAAGTGTAAAAAAAAAAAAAAAGTAGTATTGAGCTCGACATCTCAATTTGTGAGCATTCATAGGAGAAAATCTGGGAAAAACTAAAGCAGACAAATTGCATCTACAAACTCTTGCCACGACAAGGATGTGTACACACATGAGTAAAGTTTATTATTCTTCCAAGGCCAGGCAGAGGCGTGAAGTTTATTTGACTTGAAAGGTGAGAGGTTTCTGTTTGGTTTATTTTGCCACAGATATCAATTCACAGGAAAAGTGAGTGGCAAGGAAAATAAGGAAGTGAGCTTGCTGGGTGGAGGTAACAACTGAAACACACACACACACACACACACACACACAATGAGGCAAAGGGAAGGACAAAGTGTCATTCAGGGGGCAACAGTTTACCAGAAAAATGAATGTGCTGCTGTGACCACTAACAAACACTCACATTGTGACAAAACAGATATAAAATTCTAAGGAGTTGGAATTTTCAATTTAATCACATCAGTCAGATAGTTTCACCTTGAGTGCTACTCACATTTAACTCACTTCAGACTACTATTTTAAAAAGGTATGCATTATATCAAATAATTAACTGCATTTTTGGTGTCCAAAAGTTCTGCAAGTTGTTGCAGATGCATAATAAAGTGACATCTCTTTAGTCTGAAACATGCTGACAGATAAAATTTTAATTGTTATTTTTGCAGCAGAATTTGTGTTGGTCATTTCATTACATTGTATGTTTGTCATCAGGTGTTACGAATTTACCATGTTTCTCTTTTGACAAAGTTATCTGATTTACCTTCACTATCTGATACAATGTCTAATTTGAACATTTTTATAACAATGCATTATTTTAAGATTTTGTCACAAAAAGAAGCTTCTGACCATCATTACACAGGTTACAGTGATTTTATGCTTTAGACACATACTGCCAAATTAACTTGTGTTGCCCTTTAAGGTCGGCTTGAATGCACCCAGACGGTTAGACTCCCATTGTCTCATGGTGACCCCACCCATTCAGGACAACCCAGCGAACTCCAGACAAAACTGACAACAGGTCAATGGACAAAGCAGGCGTGTGGATGTTAAAGTATTGCTGCTATATTTGTCTGCTTACACACACGAGAACATTTTTTTCAAGCTGCATGCGTGAGACTGCAGAAACAAATGACATCATTTGCTTCCCAAGGGGGGAGCTTAGGGGTTAAGTTGCAAGGGTCAATATGAATTACGAAGATATTAGAAAAGGCTTACCAAATAATTATTGGTGTACAGTTTTCTCACCACCAATTATTCATTCCTATGAAATTCTTGCTTATTGAGCCATCAGTCTTGAATGTTAAAAAAAAAAAAAGCAACACATTCTTATAACTGTGCACAAAGCTGCATGGGCAGACATTAAAAAGGTTTTCACACATCTATGCAGCCTTGAAATTTTCCAGAGAACATGTGAGAACACAAATCTTGCAGATATTTTTATTAAGCCCTCAAGCAAAATTTGGGTTTGCGTTAATAAAAAACAAAAAACAAAAACAGTATTACCACAGCTCTAGATAATTATAAACACAAGAGCTTCAAAGTGGTGATGTGGTTGTGTGAAGGCTGACTTTCTATGAAATTAGCACGTGCTCGCTCTTTGTGAACTCTGGCTTCCAACATTATAAATCATGGCATGCAGGTTAAATTCTTTTTATCAATAAAATCAACACAATTTATTTGCAAATGGTCAATTTAATTGAAGTTACACCAAAGTTATGCTTAGTAGTAAAATACAATAAACAGAGTACTAAAACAATGTTCTTTCCTGGTCCATCACAGTCTTTAAAGACCCAACAGTACTCACTTATTTATCGATACATCATCAATAGTATAATTAAATATTTGTGACCTTCTGCATGATGGCATTGCTGCACATCATCACGCAAAGCTGTCAACAAATACTTCTGTTTTGTTAATACAGTAACAAGTCCAGATTTCCTTGGCTAATCCAATGCAGTGTAAGAGTCAGCTCAATAGTTAAACAAAAAATATGCAAATGATATTAATATGGTGCAAAAATAACCAAATGGGAGTGTACACAAACACTGTTTTCCAGACACACACACACACACACGCCCAGGGCTTTATCTCATTGCCCACACATGGACAGATTTTGGGGAAAGGAGACATGCCAACATCCCAGCCAAAGATTCTTTGCCACCCACATGCCCACTGCAGGAATCCCCTCTCTGCGTCTCTGTGTCTGCCAAACACACGCAAACATAAATGTGAGGAAGAACACAACACTGTTTCTGAAAACCCTCTTTCTTTATGTGAATCTCTTTTTAATCACTTTCTCTAACTTCAGTGAGACGTCCATTCTCTATGTATGGAAATGAAGTTTTACATTATGTACCACAAACTCACAAACCCTGGGGTCAATTACTAGTAAAAACAAGTCATTCATGAAGTACATACCAAACTGTGGATTTTCTTTGTCACTTTTAGCTAATCAATTCAAGTATTTTATCAACAGCCTTGCCCTTGTACTCAGGGAGCGAAGAGTGGGCAGGATGGGATACACAAGCAGAAATGATTGACAGACTCAGCTCAGCTCACTGGCAAGATGCAAAGCTAGATTCACAAAGCACCTACACCACAGAGCAGTCGTTGAAGTGGAAGACCTTTCCCATCCTGAATCTCCTCAGCTACACATGAACAAGGTGGTCCAGAACTGTTCCAGTCTGAGCCGTTAGTGCCGTTATGCTGACCTGTCAGCAGCTCCAGGAAAGCTGTGGAGACTCGCGGCAGGTTGTGGCAGCTGCAGGAAGTGCCACTCTAAGTTGCCGCTGCTACGATTTGTGCTGCTGTCTGTCGCCAGATAAGGGTCAGCAGGTAAAGAATAAAGTCCGGTGTTATTAATCCACCCCTCAAATGCACAAATTCATCCCATTGAAGGAATATTTAATCGGAAACTCAGAAAGATGTCTCAAACTAGAGGGCGTTATGAGCCATTTTTTACCCACAAAGTCCTGTTTTTAAAATAAATTAAAAAAAATACTAATTTTATCAACAGTACATGGGGTTTTTATCACAAGTAATGCTGTGTTGTTTAAAGCTCAGAAACACATTTCTGGATGCGCTGACCCCTTTAAGCTGGATTTATATACTAGTGCGGCGTCTGCGTTTGGTAGGGCCGGCAAACACGACGCTGGTGAAATGTGCTCTCATACTAGAGCGTAGGGTTACGGTGTCATGTTGCAGTTTCTCTTATGCAGTTACCGCACATTCAGCAAGAAGCCGTCAAGCTTTCAAGCCTCTGCGGAACATACGCCGGTTTTGCCATAACCAACCTTGAGCCTTAAGTATAAATTCAGCTTTAAGATGTTAATAACTGCTGTTTGCCGTGTTTCTTAAAGACATGCAGAAACTCAGATTCATTCTTTCACAATGTTATATATGAAAATCAAGCAGCCATTACGATGAGCTATGACTGATATGAAGCTAAAAAGACATGAGATTGATGCAAGATAGCTGGCAGCTCACTCTCAGTCCTGCTGTGTGTAGTCACTGTTTGTTAAATGAATAAAATGTTTTGTTTCTTTAGACTTCAATCATCCAATCTGATAAATGACACCACACAAGAATCATTAACAGAATAAACTGTTTGGCAATGGCAGAAAACAACGGAAGTTTCAATCCACATACTCAACTCTGTGGCTCTTCCCATTAATGCATGTCCTTTGCAAATGTAGCCTCATTTAAAAGGAAAAAAAAAAAAAGAAATAATCATCCAAACCTAAATTTCCTTACTTTTTGTGCTAGGTTTATAATATATTATAGTGTCAGCTCTTCTCTTTAAAAATAGACCAAAGGTTAATGTAGCAGGTAAAACTTAACAAAGTTAAAGTCTTATTTGGATGCTTAAATACATTTAATGGATACAATGCTATTAGTTAGACGATTTTAGGCTTGTATAAAATTATTTAAGAAGCTAAAAGTAGAAATAAAAAATTTCTGTAGTGGGGTGCTCTAAAGCCTAAACCTTTGTTTTCATATATTTACACCAGGGGTGGCCAAAGTTGGTCTTTGAGGGCCACTGTGTCCCTGCTCCAACACCTGAATCAAATTAAATGTGTCCAATAGCCTATGAAGTTCTGCACGGTGACTCACTCATTTGAGACAAATGTGTTGGAGCAGGGACACATGGAAAACCTGCAGAATTGTGGCCCTCAAGGACTGGAGTTGGACACCCCTAATTTACACCTATGCTTAAAACTATGGCAATTTAATATGATCAGATAGTGTAACATGCATGACAGGAAGTTAAGGAAGGCATGAAATGTTTAGTGTGATGAACCCTTTCATTAATTTTGTAAGAATTAATGGTTTGTTTTCTTTAGTTTTTTGGTGGCTTATGAATATGTGGGCCCTGTGATCCCAGTCTGTAAAACATTGCTGCTACTTTCACTTTTTTCTTCCACTCTGGTGGTGACCGATCCTACTTTCAGATTTCAATACACCCCAGTTCATCTTCATTTAGAATTGTGGATCATTTGTAGTTTATTAAATTAAATATTGAAATGGCTGTTGTAGATAGAGTATCTTTGTCTTCATCATTGGGCCAGTTTATGACTTTTGTTTAAAAAATATCTCAAACACTTCAACACTTTACAATTTAACATTTGCATAATATTGTCTCATCGACAAAGGACAGAATATCTTAAGAAGGTGGCAGAAAATAGATGACTAAAAGACAATATTACACCAAATTCTTATCCGTACCGCCCCCCCTTTTCTGCCTCCCTCTCCTCTTAGCGGTGGATCCACTGAAACCGGTAGGAGCTGTAATTAATTGGAGTGGAAGTCGCTGTTGTTGACCTTTTCGAAGGTGATCATCACAATGACGTGCCCGTTAATTCGTCAGCCATCACTCTTCAACCATCAGTGCTGCAATCATTACACAATCACTCGCTGGTGTAGACATGCAGAAACGATTGCCCCACAGAGAAAAACATCCTCCAGCACACGCACAGAGCCATGACTACAGCATGGATCTCTGCAGAGATAAACGGCGAGAGAACCTGTGATATGAAAACTTCATGTGCAATTTGCTTCTATCAATCACACATACACATATGCACTAGTCCACTGTAAAATATCCTCTATTAGCAGCTTGCTCTCTTTCTGTCTCTGGGTGTTGTACCTGACTATTACTTGTAATGACCGTGACATTAAAATAATGATAATGCCATTTGCTAATGCTGCACTTAGCACACTTGCACACACTTGCGCAAACAGACACACTGATGCAAACTGATTTAGTGTTTGCAAAGGTGCACAGTGTTTTTCCTCCTAAAAGTTTCTACATTGCTGCCTACATAAGCAATTAAGATGCCAGGTGAGACTGCAACCAAAAACTGTAGGAAGACCAGATTTTCTGAATGGCTACACAATGAACCTCAGACTCAGATTTCATATCATTACAAAGCTCTAAATCTTATCAAAGCAACAGATTACTTGGCACATGAGTTGGTGGAACTTCTGCACTTCCGCTTAACCTGCAGTTGTGGGTGGCATGGTAAACTGCAGATTTTTATTAAATAATTAGCTAAAGGAATAATCCTAATTTATTAATACGTTATATGGAAAATACAATTTATTCTTAAATTGCTCCACTATTTCACAGCACAATCGTGTTACTGACCAGTTGAAAATTACCCTTATTAGTTGCAACCCATTACTCCAGCTGGTTGTTTTAGAATCTCTACTTTTCCATCCTTTTATTGCCCTCTGTGCCAACTTATTTGAGATTCTGCCATGAAATTCAAGATATCCTAATATTTCTCACGAATTAGTAGAATACCCCCCTTGTTTCAGCTGTTTCATTGTAAATAATAAAATTATTTACAACATGTGCTAATCATTGAACTCTGTTTTTATTTATATTTTTAACATATTCCAGATGTTTTTTGGAATTAGAGTTGTAGTTAAAGACATTTACAAATAACAATTGGGAATGTTTTCATCTACAGTAAATTTTGCCAACAAAACAAATCTAGTGAAATCTTTACTGGACTCTCAGGCAGCACTGTATTCAAAACCAACATGATTCTGCAGTGGAAATAACATACGTAACCTCAAGAACATCTCTGGAAACCACTGTCACAATTTATTGTTGTATTCAGAAAAGCAAGTTAAAACTCCAAATCCAAAATATATGCAGAATATTTTCACATTTGAAGATTTATTTGTAACTGACATGAACCCAAAGTATTTTCTTTTTATTTAAATTTCACACAGTGTTGATAAAAATCATATTTTCCTTGGTTGTCATTGTGCACAAGTAGGGATCCTTAATCCTGGTCCTTGAGGGCCGGTGTTCTGCAAGTTTTCCTGCTGCTCAACACCAGACTGATGCACAAGCCTGCTAATTACCCATTGATTTGAGTCAGGTGTCTTGCAGCAGGGAAACTTCTAAAACCTGCAGGACACTGGCCTTTGAGGACCCAGATTGAGGATCTCTATTCTAAACTAATGCTCTGCTAACTCCATATGTTTGAGAAAAAGAAGAAAAAAAAAAACCCTAATAGATCCCAAGATCTGCATTTCAAAGACCGATGGGCTAATTGCTATGTTTATGTTGCTCTCTCTCTCCATTTCTACTCCTCCTTCCATCAAACCACAGCTCTTCCTTTATCTTACTGAGTCTCATTCCTTGTCAAGGCGCAATTATTTGCAATTTGCCTAAGTCATCCATTTGCTGGGACACCAAGCATGAAAACGAGGCAATTTGGTGTAAAATGGAGGCAGGCGGGTATCAGAGCATATGCATGAGTGTGTGAGTAAGTGTGTAAGTGGACAAGGCAGAAGAAGGTCCAAACACTGGTGGGGGGGCATGCAAAAACTATCATGCAAAAGTAAGACTAAATGTCAAAAATGCTCTGACAGAAATTTAAAAAAGTGCGTATGTGTGTGCACCTACCAGTCTGCACACATGACGATATCAAAGTGACCTTCTAGAGCTGAAATATCCATCTCAGAGTCCCACCTCACCACCCTGTAACACACACATAAAACAGACTAAAGTTTGCTGACAGAAACGAGTGCTGATAAAACACCACATGGGGCAAAAATCTCTTGGTCTGTCTTTTCTTCATCATTCCTCACTGCTCCTTTTCTCTTCAACATTTTGAGCTTGTAGCTGTCTGACTCTTCACTCTCTATGACCCCCACTGTTTTTCTGCTTCAGTAAAGACTTGGAGAAAGCATCAGGGAGGGAAGCCATGTCGTCTGTGAAGTAAAGAGAGAAAGCTACTGACATGACACTTGACATTTATACCTTGTGAACACCCACCCCACCCATCCACACACGAAAGAGCCACCTACACACATCTCTTTTTAACATGCCCACTTTCCTCTTTCTTATTTTCATTTTTATATCAGAAGATATCATTTAACTAAAATCATTTAGAAAAATACATTTAAGAAAGTGTCCACATTACAACATAGTATGTTTCACACTATTCAAATCTAAGACACGACTAATGAAATAATAAAACTTATTTATATGATGAACTACTACATGGGAGGAGATTTACTAATGAAAATGTGGGCAGATGTTGAACTTTTACTGCATTAGAATTCACATATAATGCCATAGTTAAGCAGATATTAGGTCTTGTGTTATCTCTTCATGTTGTGAAGTTATAGTTATGGGCTTGTGTACTGAAAAACAGTTATGTTAATGTACGCAAGTCTGGTTTTTTGTAGGTTTTAGATGTAACAATGAAATGAAATTCAGGTGGATACACTGGTTATATGTACGAGAGAAAACCCTGTCCTTACCTCTCTGGAATCAATGACAGCAAAAGTAATATTGGACTAAAATTGGAAAGATTCTTTTTTTTCTAATGCAAACACTTGCTACAAACCACATCTTGAAATACAGTTCATGGTTTTCACTCAGGATCTTAAAGTTTCAACACTCCTTTGACTCTTTATTCCCCGTACGCTATGTTTAATTGTTGCTCTCTAGGCTGACAGGTTCCTCTGTGTCCACCAGCCTCAACAGACAAATTCTGTTTTTCTTTTATATTGTTATCTAACGTAGGAATCAGCAGCTAACCCTAACTCTTCTTTATCTTTTCTTACTACAATTTGGTTGATTTTGGGGATGTGCTGACGCTGTGTGCTGTTAAAAGAGCTGAGCTTTCCTCTTCATTTCTTTTTCCACATTGCTTTCCCGTTCTCTCTTTCACACTGTCAGGCAGATTGGGGGATTATTAATTAGGCATTTTTAACACTCAGTAAACAAAACATTAGGCCCTGCTAGAAATACAATCTCGATTCACAGCAGGATACCCCAACACACAAACACAGGCGTGCACATGGATGTGCGCACACCATCATGCGACATCCCCCTCCCTCTCCATCCCCTTGTACAATCGCATCATGCCCTTCGCCCTCTCTTGCAGCGCAGAGATGACAGCAGGCATAATCTGAAAAGAAAACAATCAAAGTAATGTAGCCTAATTATACGTTTACTTTTTCACTTCATCTACCACTCATGTAAATATGTGCAGGAGAGAGAGAGAGCGAGACAGACGGAGAGAGAAGAGGTAGGGGAGCGAAACAGTCAGTCAGGGGAAAATGCTTTTTTGAGACAGGGACAACAATTAACTTCTTTTTAGCCCGTCCTTGCATATGAGTGTGTAGTGTGTGGTGTGTGTGTGTGTCTGTGTGTAATGACAAAGTTTTTTGTGCCAGAACTATTCTGGATGAGAAATCCCTACCAAAGAGGGTCATGTTTGATCATCTGAAGCACATTCACATATATAGAGTTTGTATATGAGGTTTTTTTTTCATCCATGTGTTATACTTAAACATTTTGCTTGTAGTCACAATGTTTTTTCAACAATGAAAAAAAGAGAAAACAGTTAGGAGATAATGTGGCATTTTAAAACTATCAGGTTGTTAAAAGCTGAAAGTAAGAGCAAAGTAAATTATAAATTATATTTTGCACCTGCTGTTCACCACAGTCCTTTCATTCTTTCACTCCATTTGGGGAAATTGTTTGCCTTTATTGTACAAGAAACAAATTTAAATTGTATTCACAATGTAGGGAAATAACTTTGGTCAGAAGTCTGACTTTAATCAAGGGAGGAATATGTGAAACGATTCCACAATCCTCTCATGAAATGAACTTGACCAACTTCTAAGTTACCAACTTTCTTTGCTGTTTCTGATTATGATGACACTGCCACCTGAAACTGAACCAATTGTAAAAATTGCATTGTCAGTAAATAAATACTCACCTCAGATTTCTATCTATTGCTAACTGTTTTGCAAACTATGTCTACAGATTTCTTAAATGTGCGCCCACATGACCTTTTCCGTCTGGGAACAAAGGATGTTACTACTGTGTAACATTTTGTGTTTTACCATTTATTCAGGGGAAAGTGGTTGCAAAAATAGCCCCAAATACATAATACTGTCTACTATGGAAAACACAAAAAAATAAAGAGTAAGTCGTGTTGAATCAAGCAATGCTACACAAAAAAAGAGGAGGCTTTCAGGAGAGCAGCTCAGTGTGGACGTCTGAAAAAAATCACCTCACCTGGAAGATACCTGTGTGGATCCAAACTTTCCAGCTTGCCTGTTTCTCTCGATCAGAACTCGGACATCTGAAGTGCCGTGATCAAGGATTCGTCACAGACACATAAGCTGCATCCTCAACTGTAGGGAAAGACTTCTAAATACCATCCCAAAAACGCCAGGTGGTGGCAGATACCTCATAGATAGAGGTCAACATTAAATGTATAAGATGAAACAATAAGGTCTCTACCACGCTGAACTGGATGCATGGATGGATGACAATCACAAAATTCTGAATATAGTAAATTTTAAGCCTAGTTCTTCTCTTATTGAAAAAAAAGAAATCAGGCTGGATCATGTTTGACACACAATTTGATGTTGAGAAAGACAAAGGAATGTTCAGGAGCTTCAAATGGTTAAAAACTCTATTAATTGTATTCAAAAAAGAAAACGTAAAAAATATGCAGAAACACATATGGTAGACACCCACATGGAGAATGACTGAGCAGAGATGATCTCCAGGGACAGAGAGCCGGATCACAGCAGCCTCTTGCTGGATCAATGGGAAGGCTTTTAACCACAGATACAAAAACCCACACTGTCCCTCTTACATCCCCCCCTCCCTACACACATACACACACACACACACACACAAACACAGATGAAATGACACAAAGGCAGGGTGGTTGATGTCAAGTTGTCTATTAATACAGTGGCTTGTGGAGTTGCAAAGCAATTCAATTAGGATTTCCTTGTCTTTAAAACCAGCAAAGAGCTCAGACAAATCCAATAGACAGAGAGGGCAAGAAAGAACCACAGCAAGCAGAAATATGCAATAAATTAGAAGATAAACTGATAGCTGAAAAACCACTCAAAAATCAGATAGGCCTGTTGTCATAAAATTACAAGTAATATGCAGGTTATGAATGTCCAAGTGCACATTTACATGCATGGGATTCCAGGAGGAAGAGCAGTGTGGCTGTTTGTGAGCTCATGCACCACTGCGGGAGAGGTCAGTACATTCACACTTACACACCCAGTGGGGGAAACACAGGGTAAATAAAAAAAAAAGTAAAAGATAGATTTGAACATTAAAGTGGAATAACATTTGCTCCCATCACTTCAGGCAGCCAAGTAGCAGTCAATGGCATGCATCAATCATTCTTAATGGAATATTTTTATTGATTTGCAACATGAGTATTCAAGGTCACAGCAACAGTGTTTCCTTTCCACAGTGTGTTTGGGAGCGTTTCTGCAAAATAACTGAGGGCAAAAACTTCTGAGAAAAGGGGGGTCTATTCTCCGGACATAGCTAAATGCAATCTGTTCACAACTTCTTTCTTGCATATCTTCAAATCTATTATACCTATCACAAGTCACCATCTTTTTCTATTGTAACACAAGCTGCAAAATAAGGCCATGTGAGATAAAACAGAGGCCATCGGCACAAGCCTTAGACCACTGCTTCCAAAAGGAAATACCACACAGTGCCTGCAGTGTGTGAATGGGCCAATTTGGCTGAGCCCAGAACAAATTACGTGTCTTATTCAACCCCCCTTTTCTTGTGTGTGTTCAATCCATTCTTACTATGATTTCACTTACAATTCTCTGTATGTGTTTGTTCTGGGAAACAAAGCAGTCGGTCAATGGTATATTGTTTGTGTGCCGAAGCATGTGTTTTACAGGCTCCGTAATGTTATTGTTTGCTCTTATTGTGATCAGAAAAAAAAACCATTGTAGCCAGCTGAGACAGAAATTGTACGCTGAGCTAAATATGGAAGTGCCATATCGGTCAGTGCGGAAGAAATGTGTATTTATATTTCATACTTTTGAAGAAAAAAAACAAAACATGCAGCAAACATCTTTTTCTTGTCTGTGTATCCATCTGGTGATTAAAGCAAGATCTAGGAGGAGTGGAGGGGAAAAAAGAGGAATTTTTCATAAATGATGGAAAAAAGAGAGAAAACAACAGGAGACTAAGAAGATCAGACATGGAGAAGTATAAAATGTTTAAAAGAAGAAAAGAAAGACCACAATGGTTTGCATTGGCGGGTTGATCAATAATCCACTTAGGGAGCATAAGCTACCGAGAATCTCACCTAAAGATTTGTCCAAAAAAACTTAATTATAGGTCTTAACATTAACCACACACAAAAGCATTTTTAAACCAACCTTGATTGTTCCTGCGTCTAGAGAACACATCAAGCCTGTACCGTGAACTCTGTGTTAGACAAAGTCTAAAAAAAAAGTGACAGGATTGCAATTACTATGCTCTTAACTTGGCATTGTGGGCAGCTACGATTGGTAGATGCCATGTTGAGTGTTGATGCGTGCTTGTCACTGCTGGTACCCCATCAACTGCTTTTCCCTCAAGATAAAAGAGGTGACCAGCTTTTCTTCGGCACTTCAGTGCTGTGTCAAACTTTTGGGGTGAATCACTGAGCGTACAACACAATGTCTTTTCGATCACTGAAGGGCCACAGTGAAAATAGATTACATAATTACAGCCTGTAGTGATAATAGTGTCGACTGCAGAATTCTGATTTGGATGTTTCTGATGTTTAATTGGTCGTTACTTCACACTATCGCTTTTTAAATGTTTTACATTATGACCCTTTTGGAGAATGTTGTGTGTGCTGAGGTTGAATTTGCCAGGACTTATTGGTAATGCAAAAGTTACTTTGAAGCAGGGCTCTAAAATAAGCTGCCCATCTAGCTGCCAAAAGCAATGTTAAAATTCATTTTGGTGGGTATGAATGAAAATTTTGTGGCCAGTTTGGCAGGTCAGGAATGAAGCAAATTATTTCAGTTTGTCTTGGCAGTGCAGTCACTACGTCCCATTATGTATTATACATCCACTGGCTGCGTGCTTTCTTTAGTGTGCATGATATAATGCTCTACAGCCTGCCTTCAGCGCAGCTCAATGAGGAGTGAAACCTAAACAAAGTATGTGAGACCTATAATGAAAGATGGTTGGATGGTGTAAAGAACATGGCTGGTTAGAGAAATGAAAGGCAGTAAGGGAGAATGTTGACTATGAAAGAGGTTAAATTAAAAATTTAAGTAATGTAAAAAAAAAAAAAAAAAATCTACAAAGCTAAAATATGAAGTATACAATTTCAAATATGTAGAAAGCAAATGTTACTTTGCTCCTTACTAGAAAAGAGAACCTTAAGCCTGCTGTTGTTTGGCATTTTCATGTAAGCCATCAATAAAAAGACTCTTAAGACACATGTATGACTAAAGGCAATCCACTGCACTTACAATCAAGCCTTAATCCTTTCCTCCAAAAAAAGAAAAAAACATTTGGATGGAAAATCTGATTGGCTGATCATTTTTTATATACGTCAATTTAAGCCCTACTCAGCATCATTATCTAACATGCTAAATGTATTTGAAGCCAGACCCTAAACCTTTCCTAAACCTAACCAAGGAGGATAGATTTTTTATACAGTGCAAATTTTCCTATGCAACAGGTTTTATACTGTGTCCTTTTATTAAAAACTAAACAGTCTGATATTTTTTCACAGATTTACAGCATCTCATAGCTCCTCTCTGTGTCCATGGTGGAGTTCCACCCTGATGCCACATGCATAGACACCTGCAAGTTTCTTAAAACTCTCCCAAGGAGGTGAAGATGGAAACAGCAGCCGGAGTATTTCTCCTGCTCTGGTGTTACAGATGTCATGTGGTGTCCCTCACAGGAACGAGCACAGCTGGACATTGTAGTAAGTTCTGAGTCAGATTATGGCCTAAAATAGAACCAGTATTCTTTGTAGGATTCATTATTAACAACACGTTATCTAAGATCTGAACTTGGAGAATATTTTCAGCAACTTCACTGAACGAAACGGTCTTCGTCAGGACATTTAATAAATAGGGGTGGGACGTTCATGCTTTAATTACAATTAATTACCAAAAACTAACGAGTTAAAAACATTAGGGCATTTAATCACAGTTTGCATTAAATGCGGAACGTTTTTCAGTGCACATTTTCCTGCTACATTGATTACATTGACGTACACGGCAACTCGGCTATCAGTGTTGCCAACTTAGTGAAATTTTAGCGCTATATTTAGATTAAATATAGTGATTCAAATAGGTGTTCAGTGGATATAAATAGATATGTAGATTATCTTTATATCAAAAGTACTTAAAGGTACAGTGTGTAGTTTTTTTGTTAGCAAAAATCAAGAATTACTTTCATAAATATGTATTTTACCAAAGTCTAATCACAATCACATCCAAATGAAATCGTTCTCATAGCTTAGAAGTAGTTAGTTTAGGTTATATATTTTCTTTTTTCACAAAGCCAAGCCTTTAAAAAACAATTTATTTATACTGACTTTTGGGTCGGTATAAAACTAAACTTTGGCCAGTAACTCTGTCCACCCTGTCCTACTGTTGAAAGGTGCTCAGATGCTAAAGCCACCTGAACTAGCAGGAGTCGTCACATGCCTTTAAGAGGGTTATGTCCACTGCTTGTGTCCGTCATCCTATTCTTTGGGTCACTACACCTAGTCCTTGACCACAGTTTGAGGGTAGGGAAGTATAACAATCTGTAAATCAACAGTTTCACCTTCTGGCTCATCTTTAACCCTCATAACAGAACGGTTACAGGAACTGCATCCCTGAAGAGGCTGCACCACTCTTCTTTCCCCACTTGTGTTCAAGACCACGAAATATTTGAAAAACTTCCAGTTGATGCAACAAATCATCCACGACCTCACACAGGCAATCCCCCCTTTACTGCCATAGAACTATGGCCTCAGACTTAGAGGTGTTAATTCTCATCCCAGCTGTTTCACACTTGGCTGCAAATGGCCCCAGTGCAAGCTTGAGGTCACTAATCAATAGAACCAATGAGACCACATCACCCATAAAAGGCAAAGTTTTGATCCAGTGCTCAACAAACTACAAACATGAAACTACATAATTAATCATTTCCACATAAAAAAAAAAAAGACCTCCCATGGCAAGTTGCACATTTGACTTAAAACATCATAAAACTTGACATCAGATAATCTGCAGTATGAATTCATTACATCACATGGATGGATTCACATGAGATTTTTATCTACGGGAATGCAAACTCAAACAGTAATCTGTCAAAATGAAACCCAAAAGGAAAAGAAAGTGTTTGCCGAAACAAATTTATGCGACTGCAGATTAATAAATTGAGCCAGGGGAACGAGGAAAAGATGGAGAGGAATAGAAAGAGGAGAGAGGACGATGAAAGGATACTCTGAATGGACTTCTCATTCCCATCTGATAGCAGAACTTCCTTCACGTCAGCAGAAATGGCAACCTGAGAGCAAGAGACAGGAAAGCGACAGAAAAATTAAACAACACAGAACAAAAGAACAAAACCAGAAGCACTCTTAAGATGAAGCAAACATCTGAACGCGCACACACAATAATGACATAACCATATCTACAAAGCTTCACTTTTGGCAGCACAGCTTCTCTCTCCACTGCTCCCTCTTCTCTCTGCCATTTTCCTTTCTATCTTCACCCCATTTTTATGTCTGCATTATTCTAATCATTCAATCAAATCAGTCAATACTTTTATCATTGTGGCTAGCAGTGGGGGCTGCTATCTTGCTATCACTCTGTTTGGTAATTGCATTGTGACAGGGGATGATGGCAAGCGCAGAGCCTTTTCATTTGATGCTGGGTGTTTATCAGGCTGAGCCATCACTCCGTTCGCCGCTGTCACTCTGCACTCGGCTTGCCAGGCCTGCCTGATGCCCTTCATATAACTTTGCAGTCCAGACTGCGAAAGACGGAGAGAAAGAGAGGGAGGGAGACAAGAGAATGGAGGGAAAGCGTTTGCGCTGGGATGTGTGTGAGGGAGATGTAGATAGAGGCGTGTGTGGTTTATTTTAACCTCATCTTTTAATGTTCTCTTTTCTTTGAGGTGCTTTTTTTTATATCAGCAAGTATGTGTCAGGCTGTCAGATTCTGTTAAGGAGGGTGTGTGTGTGAATATTTTTACAGGTGAAAGTATTTGCAAGTAGTTTCTGTGTCGTTACGCCTTAGGAAATCATGCTAAAAGGTTGATTCAATGCATAAATAGACTTAAATGGCATGTAGAGCACTGGATAGGAACTTTTTTTAAATTAACCCAACATACACGCATGCATTTTTCCACACAGACTAAGCGCACATGTTCAGACCCTGAAGGGTGTGTGATGGAGTCACTGAGTGCTGTACTGTACAACCCACCATCTGCTCACATAAGGGATGAGACCTCCAGGCTCAGTCAGAGCATCCAGATGAAAGACTAAGTTTTACCTGGTGATCCATGAGCAGCATCTTATACCCAACCAGATGATGTTTTTCATTCTATACAGATCTGTGTGTGTGTGTATGTATGGAATTAAAATGCTTTTTAAAATATATTGAAAGTAGCATATTTCTTCTTTACTATGACTTTCAGTACTGTAACAGTACAGAACCTGCGCAATAATTTTTAGTGCAGGTTGGTAAAGTAATTTTCATTGTTAAGCCAAGTTTTTAATAAAATTCAGTTATTTAGCTAAATAGATTTTGACCTGACAATAGATCATGTGTGTCCCAACCAAATTTTACAACAATCCACCTATTACATGTTGAGACATCTGAATTAACAAAAAATGTTACCCAAATCTTAAAGTTAATAAAGGTTATTCAAATAACATTGTGATTGTTGTCACACGTGAACGTGGATTCTTGCATACAGCGGTTTCCAGAGGCAAAATGAAAGTCTGCAATTTAATTATGAGGGTGGACTGGTCAGTCAGGTTAATGTTATTTTAAAGTCTCAGTTATATAGCTAGTAGGAGAATTATTCCTCACGGCTTTTTACCAATACGGCTTTGGAAAGCCAGGAAGGCTGCAGATGAATGACTTCAACACAAGAGGGACTGTAATTAGGAGACTGTGGTTTAAGTTGCGTATGAAAATTAGGTATTACTATTTAAGTAGGCTGAACAAACTTTTAATACAATCTTCTTTCTTATCCCTCTATTTCCTTTTTTCTCATTTTAATTTATAGTTCTAAGAAGCAGTTTGTTACATTTGGGCAAAATCCAACTTAAGTGTAAGAAAAGTGCATGGTTTGGTAAAATGCTGACTCTTTGACAATGCCGGGAGTCTAAAACCTAATACTAAGCCTTTCCATCTATAGCAAATGTCCTGAAGGTAAACTTACCTGGTTCACAAACCTATGCTTCAAACTCTGCTTGAACCACTAGCCACAGATCACACAGACACAGTATGCCGCAGTTATAACTATAGTAGAGATGTAGTGAATCTAAAAATGTGTGTCATTTGTACAGAATTAAAAGATAACGCGGCAAAAAGTGGAATGTATGTCGTGAAAATGAGTAATGCATAAAGTAGCGCGATATTTGATGAAAAACAGAGAAAATGTGGTGAAAGTGGTGTCAGTGATGGACGAAGGAGGAAAAGGAGAGGTGTGAAGGAAGGATTCCATCTCAGGCTACCATTGTCAAAACATGGTGTATTGACTGCCAGGAGATAAAACCCAGCTGTCACACACGCACAGAATGGCATCTAACAGATCGATGGGACACTGACGCCTGCTATGTGGAGGGACCCTTAAGACCCCAGCTAATAAACCCTATAGCTGACAGACTGGTGAATCTGAGTGTGTGTGTGTGTGTGTGTGTGTATGAAGCATGCCAATGGTGGGCATCTTCTAAGATAACTTGTTCATATATCTAAAGTCTCATTAACACATGTAACGCTTTTCATTAATTGGATGGGAACTGATCATGTCAGTGTCACATCTAAAAGTGTATCCTGGTGTTGCTAGGTTAAACCTAGCAACATAAACGTGACACTTTCAACACAACACAAGTCTTCACTCCTACAGTCACATAAATGGATGGGCATTCACTGTAGCGGAGAGTCAGTTTGGCTGTTGATCTATTGTTCAGAGGAATCCAATAGATTACTAGTTAAATAAATCGCAGCTCTGTTCAAATTTCTCTACACAATGGTTTCACCTACATTGATTAGTCATTTTTCTTTTTCAACATCTGGGCCAAATAAACAAGAAAAAAAAGGGGTTTGAGCTGCAGCTGAAGCTTCTGCTCTCTCGGACTATAAATCAATACGTTCAGCTGCAAAATGCATAATCCAATTAACTATTGCAAATATAATTCTGGCTGTTAAATAAGCTTAAACACATGTGACAAAGTGACACCATTTGCCGCTATTATAATATCAACTTGTGCATATTAATGTCAACCATAACTGTTTATGGTAAGACTCAGACCATTGTTAACATTTAGTTTTGTTTATTTGGTTAAGTCTGTTTTGTTTGTTAAATAGTTAACTGG
>JBAMHW010000018.1:22295015-22305276 GCA_037177495.1 Rhadinocentrus ornatus | reverse complement strand
ACAGATATAAACAAATACAATGTCATCCTAAGTAAAATGTTTCTGGAGAATGTCAAGACATGTAAGGCTTTGCTACTATGACATTTTAAATTTCATCTGTTGTTCTGCTTCATCAAGGAGCTTCTCACACAGCATGGAAAACTTTATATCATCAAATGGTACACATGTCAGAGTGGCACTCGTTTAAACCAACGCTGGGCTAAATCTCAAGTGGTGTTTTTTTGTGTTATGTTTATAAATGTTTCCTTTTTATGTGACATTTTCTGGGTTTAAAGGTGAAGGCATCTGCTATTCTGTTTTTTTTTATTATCTTGCTTTAAACAAACACCATAAAGTTCAAATCCATCTTTGTGTTTGTCTTCTCTCAATACATTCTGGACTCCTGACCCTGTCTGTGTCTCTGAGCTCCAAAACTAGACTCAGAATACTAGTTTTAAAGTCCAAACTAATCCTGAAATAAAGCTGTACAATACACGAGAAGAAATTCAAACAAGCCCTGGATATTATTGAAATAACATCAAAAGGGAATTTTGTTAACACATGTTCTTCACCAATAACCAAGGTCAGGGGTTGTTAGTTGTGGTAGTGAAAACTCTGCAAAAGAAAAGAGATCAGAGGCCAGGAGGTCATCATAGAGAGCCAAGCTGTCTACACAGGCGACACACCCTGTATCGTTATACAAAGCATCATTTCTACACATGGACAAGGAGAGTCGCGTTATTTGACCCAATTTAAAGGACAGAATGTGAGACCAGCTCTAACAGAAAGAAAGCTTTCAGTTTCATCACAGTACAGATCCTCTTAGTAAAAGTGAAGAAATACAATGTACAAATTTAAGGAGAGAGCAAAGAGAAGTTAATCAATGCCTGAAAATTTAACCACTTAGCTGTTCCAGGAGTGAAATGATCCAGATAGTAACTTCTAAATATCAAATGTGTGAAATCATCAACCGCCAAATGTCACAATGAACTGGCATAACATAATGGCATAAGAACACACAGTTTTGCTATGAGAAATGTTCAGCTCACCCCTTCATGTTACCAGATGACTCTTGACATGAAGGGTCACCCAAAACATCTTGAGCAGATGAACAGTAGAGGGTGGTAATGTAACATTAAACTGTGTGTGGGATCCACCACTCAACAACACAAGCAGAAGAAAAAATATATAAAGCTTTGATGCTGTTGACTTCTGATGATGTGTGCAAGCACAGGTCTCATCCTGAGGATGGACAGACCAAAGCTTTATAACAGGTGTTCTCTCAGGTGTCTACAGGCGTGTTAAGGCATTTCTCCCTCTCTACGCATCACAAAAAGATGCAGCAAGATCATCTGTTATCGTCTGTTAACCCTAACCCTATATAAAGAATGGCTAACGGCCAACACTGCAAATTCAATAAATGTCAGTCACAATAATGTAAAGTGCTTTTCATGCTTTCATGGCCTCCGCTAAGGGCCCATTTCTGTCCTAGGACTGGATTAACTTTTCTTTACACAAATCAAGTGCCAAAGTGTGTGCATGAGTGAGTAAACGTGTGACAGGGAGAGAAAGAGAGCTTAAATAATAAAGCTCTGTAAAGCATATGTGAATCTGATGGTTAATCCCAACTCCAATAACATTAATAGCCCAGGGTGATAAGAACTTTGTATGTGGCGCCTGTTTGTGTATGTGTGTGTTTGTATGTGCGTGCATGAGGCTCCCAGGTCGAGGTGCACTGTAGGAAATGAAGGGATCAGGAGCCGAGAGCTGATTACTCTTACTGAGGATAATGAAATTATTTCTCACCTTCAATTACTAGATGAGGAAATGAAACAATGTAGTTGTGTGTGGATTTGGGTATCTGCTTAATATAGTTTTAGGTCCCAGGAACTAAACCTTTTCAACAGTATTATCTTGAAAACCATATGTGACGTTTAGGGATTACATGCCAGAAACATTGCTGCCAATTTTGGGATCATTTAAACCTGTGACATGTTAAACTGAAGTTTATTTCATCTTAAAAATATAGATTTCTCATTCAATGTTGGGCTAGTATGTTTCTCACACATGTCCATAGGTTAGAATATATTTTTTTTGACAAATGTCTATAAAATCATGTTTTATTTCACACGAAACTGACATTACACCAAACAGATCAAATCAGACTTTATTTACTAAGCACTTTATTTTCATGCATAACAGCAGTGCAAAGTGCTTTACATAATAAAAACAAGAGTTTTTGCATCTTAAAAACAAAACAATCCCACATCCAAGTTTATTACAAAATAAATTTAAGCACACACACACATACACACACACACATTCTCTCTCTCACACACACAAACTAAACACACAGAGCCCCCACCCCTACTACAAAGCGACAAGAAATAACAGTTTAAATTAACATATATCTTGGCACTGATGAATCAGGTGAATCAGGTGAATCAGGTGAGGAAACAATATCCAAGGGGTTCATCCACATCAAGAGCCACCCTACCAATGACCACAAAGGTCGTCACCACGGGAACCAACCAGATCTGGGCAGACTGGGTTCACACCACTATGCAGTGCAGGGCCCCTATTACCCAGACAAGGACAGTCACCACGGCAACGACCAAGCAGTCAGAGCAGGCATAGCTGTGGAGGATCCCAATGGGGAAAACACTGGAGTGGAAAAAATAAATAAAAACAAAGATTAAATCACTCTAATAACAGTAGCAACAAATAAAAGCATCATGAATAAAATGTAGCAGTTTGAATGTAAACAAATTATTAAATAAATAAGTTAGTAAAGAAAATAAATACAAAATGTAATAAGTAAAAGGTAAAAATAAATTATTTAAAAGTAGATAAATTAAATAAAAATTTGTTATAGGCTAAGCTGAAAAGGTAGGTCTTGAGCCTACCCTCACCTGTTTCTCCCATTAATATAAACTGTGAGAAACATTAGTTTTCCTTGTGAAAGTCATGCCCCCCCCCCCAAAAAAAAGTGAACTGTTAAATTCCACTGTCCTCACCATTATCCTTGTACATCCTAGTGACCTGAAGCTGACCCCTGGACACTCCAAGACTTATCACAACACTAATCTGGCTTCACTAGCTGTCTGTAATCACATGCCCAGGGATGGATTTATCTCTCTCAGTTTTGTTCCTGGTATTTATCCAGGTTTAGGTTGTGGTGGCAGCAAGTTAACAAACTTACCCTGGTGACCCTAGCAGCCTTCACCCAAGATGTCTTCTGTATATGTATGACAAATGCTGAAGTATCTAAAGGCCAAAGCACCAATAGTAATGATGGAATTTACTAAATGTCTATTACAGGTACCTGAAGAAGATCTAGACTGTTACTATTCAACTCACTAGCTAAGCCAAGCTAAGCTAAATGTACTTGACACGAGGCTGTTACTCTGTTCTCAGTAGTGGAACTTAATTAAAAGCCGTTCAAACACTTTAATTTAAAAAGATTGCATGATGCTTTAATTACCTACTGCTTTTTAGACACTAAATGTTTAAAAAGTTGAGGCATTCCTCATGTGGTCGAAGTGCCAAATGACAGATTGGCTCCTGAAGGACAGAAACATCCCATAGCTACCCTTACAACTCTTGTTTCCCAACCTAAAGGTCAGCTTTTATCATTTACCTGTTAGGTGTCCTACAAAAGAATCGTCCTATAAAGGAACATACACTGCGTAAACAAGAAAGAATATCTGGAAGACTGTTGTTATGGAAAGCGATGTTAAGACTGGAAAAGGAGATGTTCTAAATTAAGAGTGAAAGCAATAAGAGGAAGTTTTAAGAGGAATCAGTGAGGGAAGAGTAGATAGTTAAAAAAAATAAGTCAAACAAAGAAATTGTCAGAACAAATTGCGTAAAAGAAAGAATCAGATGAGACAGCAACATAAAGAATGGGAAAGAAATGGAAAGGAATGACGAGGAAAAAGAACAGACAAGCAAAAGAGGAGTTTTGGGAATGAGAGGTCTCAGAGTAGGGAGGGAGGTGAAGGAGAGAGGAATGGATGGAAAGGAAATATACAAATTTTAAAGAAGAGGAAGTGAGAGAGAGCAATGTCAAGATGGGATTAAGTGAGCCGTGATGTTACTGTGCGCACACACAAATACCTCTATCACAACGACATATTGATGCACACAATCACACACACACCTCTCTGTTACTCTCTTATACACAGTGTGTTGCTCTCCCTTCAGGCCCAGCGTGTTTTCAGGCTCTGTAGCTCTCAGGTGGTGATCCGTCTCCACATTAAGTGAGGCCTCAGATAATTCCTAAGCCTCCTCCATGGCCGATCCAATAAGGGATAAGGCTCTCGGCTGGCCATGATCAACTGACAATCTGTCCTCTCACACGGCTACTTTAGTGGAGGCCAGGATTACCCCAGCCAGCCTCGACAATGTACACACATTTCACAAGACCACAAAACTGTGTGCATGTGTTCTGTGTTTGTGTGTGACAGATAGAGAATATTGTGTACGTAGGAAAAATTTCTGAATATGGTTAAAAGAAAGTGTGTGCATTACGTCTGTCACTTGTTCTGTAAATCAAGTATGAACAATCTGAAATAAACTAAATTCTTTCCATGTTACAATGTTCATCTGTTTAAAGTTAGAGCAAATGTTTTCTCCTTTTTTATCATTTTTACATTTTTATGTGTGGTGTCACACAGCTTTTCTATTAGTTCTAGTACCACCATAAGTTTTTAAAAATGCCCTACTGATGCAATACTGCTGAGCTGCATATCTTTGCATATAAGCCGCCAGGTGAAAGGATTTTTATGTGGAAAAGACCTGCTGTGTAGCTGACTATGTTGTTTGTTTGTCACAACAAATGAAAAACCACGTTACATGCGTCTACTTGGAAAGTAACAGTAGTCATACCTGGGGAAAAATATACATTAATAATCGTTTTATATTCACATTGCAACCATCTGGATCATAATCAAATTGAGTTGTGATGCATCTAAAGATTCCCACTCTTAGTTGTGTGTCTGCTGGTGGCAAGTTAGAAGGTGTCAGCAGAGTTGTTTATTTGATTCATTTATCAAGAAAGACAACTACATAGTAACGAGTGGACATGAGGCTATACCATACCATGTAATTCTTAGAAAACCCCTTTCAGGACTGTTCCACTACATAGGTTTTCTTCCATAACATTCGCTCATTTTAATGAAAGGGCACAGAACATGCATTAAGCTGAATCTAGAGCTTTCTTTGTGGTATATATGTGTGATACATCTGTCCATACAACATAAAGTTTCCCAACGTTCTAACAATTGTTTAAACTTCTAAGTGAATATGGCACCACAGAAAAGCATGAGAGTTGATTTGCTTGATCAACTGTATTTGAGGGATTATGTGAAAAGCAAAAAGCAATCATATTTAATAAAGGTTGATAATTTGTAAAGTGCAACACTTAATTGACTGGACTATAATTTCATGTTAAATGTCAAACAATCAACATAGGTTTTACAAACTGGTGTATCTAAAATTAACGTTAGGTTAAGGTTATAACAGCATTTTAGGGGTTGATGGTAATGCTAAATAAATAAATAAAAAGGAAAAAAACTAATTACATTTCCATTTCAGGGGTTTATTTTGGCAATTAAAATAGCTTTTAAAAACCTACAGGAAACAGACTTTTATTTTAAATAGGACTGTATTACTGGTGACTTTTTGAAATATTAAAATCGTTATTCACACTGTTAAAAATGTCCAACAGAAACAAATATGATGCAACTTGCGCTAATTTGCGCTGTCATGACAACCACCAAGAGGGTGGATTTGTATGAAACTCACCTGTATGAACTTTAAAGAAAAGCTAGAATTATGAATTAGTCTATTTTTGACAGGGCCTCACTGAAAAACATGTAAACAGTCCTGGATGTGAAGTTTTTCAAGACTTTCTCTCAGATTTATATATTGAACTCCACTTTGGGTTTTAGGTACCAAGACTAAATGCTGAACCACAGGTTGAAAAAAAGCAGCCAATATACTGATGGATGATGTCACATTGATGGTATCCATCATTTATTCTTCATTTAAAAACTATAAAAATACAAAACCCTTCAGATTCTGGGTGCCAGAAATATTTTTATCAATAAAAGCTTCACACATCAACATGAAAGGGCATATGGAGTATTAGAAATTGGATATGGGGATAGTATATTTTCATTTAGGATTGTTCAGATCAATGAAAATACTGATATCAATATTCACTCCTGCAAATGAAGAAAAATATTTCACCTTGCATTATGTACACGTCAATACCAATATCATGATATTGTGCATCTCTATATGTAAACATAATATACGGAAATATCTTTTTTCCAAAGGTCTGAAATTCCCTATGCATTTAGACATGTACTTGTGAGAGAATGTAGTATATCATTTGTTATGTGTAGGTCTGATGCATTTACAATTGCTTTTGTGTTTTTTTTTAACAATAAATGCAGTTTTAAAATTATTTTTATTTTACATAATTTAGAAAGTGTTTGCTTAAGAAAAATGGCATTTTTTCTCTCACACTCTAAAGCACAGTAGTCAAACTCCAGTCTTTGAGGGCTGCTATCTTGCATGTTTTTGTTGTTTCCCTGCTCTTACACCTGACTGAAATTAATGGATCATTTTGAAGAAGATGACAAGAAGATATTGGAACAATTTGACTTGAATCAAGTGTGTTGGAGCAGGGAAACGACAAACAAAAACAGCAGCCCTTCAGGACTGGAGTTTGAATTCCCTGCTCTAATGTAAAGAATGTATTTTAAAAAAGCATTTGCAGAACATTTGGACTATGATAAATAACCAGTTAAAATTCATTTAATGGTAAGAAAAAACTGTGTAATCAGCAACAAGAAAAAACACAAAGCTTACAGATGATCTTTAGCCTTTTAAGAGTCATTGGGGAATCTACTAAGTGCTAAATGCAGTCAAGTGTTTGGATGCAGAAAAGCTTCAGTCAAGAGTGACGGAGAACAAAAAGAACAAATATTTGTTTTCCTAAAATTTTAATATCATAAAGGCAAAATGGATTTTGGCCTTAAAGGACCTTCATTCCCTGATAAATAAGATTTGTTAAGGCTTTATGGGAGTTTGAACTATTAATAGCATCTTAATATTAATAGCAATTACAAAATGATCATTCTACCATGCTGAAATGGTAAATACACAAGCTGTGAATAGGCCGTTAAGATAGCCTATTCACCTTTCACCAGAAGAGCCAGGCAATGTGTGATAAGCATCGACATTCTAGCCAACAGAGTCCGCCTTGGAGACACTCCTGATCCCTTTTTCCATTGAAATAGGCTCATTTTAGCATGCACTCACAAGCACACATCCGCACGTGCACACAAACATACACCTGCACACATGCTTGGAGGATTGTGCAGGGCTTCGATAAGCGTGGCCCTTCTCTCCCTCTCTCTCTCTCTCTGAGTAAACATCGTTTTGGATTAGGCAGAGTATAATGAGAGCAGGGGGCTATCTGCCCACCACGCCTGCATTGTGGCCCCCCGCTCCTCTCTGAGGGGGCCGGGACCAATCTTTACTCTGCTATTTATCCCCCTCCTCTGATAGCTTACTTATCTGCTGCAAAATGCCAGGGCTGACTGCCCGTCTAACTGCCCCTGTAACTGTCTGCTTCTTTCTCCGCCTGCTTGTCTGTCTGACATTGTATTGTAAAGCTTAAAAGCTTCAAGACAAATGTGCCCTATGTCTTATTTTATCTGTCCTCTACTTGTCTATCAGCATGTCCCTTTTCATATGCTTCATCTGCTGGTCAGATGTTACATTTTACAAAGGACAGTACCACAGCTTGAGTAAGATCATAGAGCAGAGACCTTGATATACAGAGAAAGGGAGCAAACAATTTGCACTATGACAACCCAGTCTCACCAAAAAGCATGAAATAAATAGATCTGTCTAATACGCAGTAATGTTGCAGTGCATGGTTGTAAACTGTGAGAAGACAAGGAGTCCGTTAGATATTGTCTTCTGTCAGGCAGTGTTCACGTAACATGATAGGACACATAATGCATGAACACAAAAATATGAATGTTGTGAACATGTAGATAATTTTAACTTCCTAAAAATCTACTTTCCAACACACAGCTCTAACCATGTGTATCTATCTGTACTGTGCCTAGCCCTGACCGTTTGCAGGTGAGGAAGCTGTATCTCAGGATGAAGGGTGGTTGTCTGTCAGTCAATAAGTTGGTGGTTTATCCACAGCTTTCCCAGTCTACATGTGATGCTTGATATACAGAACCAAGCTACACTTCCTATGGAATTATGGTGAAAAATAATCATAGCCTGTGTAGACTGACTATAAAGGCCCATTTATGGTCCCACTGCGCTCACACTTTTAAGCATCCTCTACGTTGGGACAGATGTTAGGCAATACATCCACCATAGGGCAGTACAGAGTTTTGACGTCAATTTTAGACTATAACAAACAGTAAAGTGATAAAAAAAGAGGCAGTAAATAGAGGGCGGTGGTCTGGGAAGCCATATGTTGAGGTTTCTGGAGGTAGACTCCATTTGCTGCGTAGGGCTACGGATGTGCAAGCCATCTAAATATTAGCCAAATTATGCACGTAACAAAGGCAGAAAACTAAATGTTCCGTATCCATCTGTAGCCAGAGCATAATGTATTTACTAGGGGTGGGACTTTAATGCATTATTTACCATAAATTCATTTTTAAAATATCAATGCATAAACACAAAAAATTAAGGCACTAAATCGCAGTTTGTGTTCCAAATAATGCAAGGCGCACAGTTTCCAGTACGATTACTGCGACGCACACGTCAGAGTTTGGGCTCTATGTTTAGCGTGTTTTCAGACCTCACTAATGATTCTATTTCAAAAAGGCGAGTAGCAACAAATCCAGAAACATTTTCTGGTGACATTGGAGAGTTTTAATATTTCAGAATTTGTGTGTGTGAGTCTGAGAAAACTCTTTGTATTGTTTTTGTTATGTACAAATAAAATGAACGGTGAGAGTCTATATGAAATTGAGAAAAGCTGGGCAGATATTTACAAAAACATAAAACCAAAATGGCATACCTACAAAATATCTAAAGATTGCACCAGTTTAAGAAACACATCTAAACTTAAACCCACATAATGATACTATGACCTTAAATGATGATAATGTAAATTCTCTATGTCTTGCTGCATGAAAATATAGATGTTCAACATACAATCTGGTCACAAAAGTTTTTAAGGAAGTAGGAGGGGTTGAGGGGACTTGTTATCCTTTGTCTCTGACACTACAGAACCTAAATGTAAGACAAATCCCAAACATTACTCACAGTCTCTAGTCATTTTTTCAGTTGGTACTCATTCACAACTGATTAAGAGTTATAAATCCCATGGTTATGGTTAACATTATCATACATGGTTTATAAAAATGACAGACATCATAAAAGCAGTAGGTCTTTTAGTATTCAAGACAGGAACATAATATTATAACCAAGTCAATATTTTACTATGTTCATAATTTGGATTAATTTGCATTCAATAATTATGTTAAAATTTAAAGCTTTGTTTTGTTTTCCACAGTCCCTCTGCTAGACAGTTGGACCAAAGAAGTGTAAACTCCTGGATGCAGTGTGTTTTTTTTAGTTTACTTTTAATTCTAACTCAACTGCTGAGTAACAACAATGTCATGAACAGGCTTCCTTCCACATCTATCCCATCACGCCATGCACTTCCTGTGGACAATAAAAAGAGGTAGGGAGTGCACACTTGAAGAAATTACATTTGGTGCTCAACTATTTTCTGAACAGATTGAGTATTTTGAGAAAAGGAAAAATAAGGGAAGTGACGGTTACAGGTGGAGAGTCGAATGAAGTATGGAGACAAAGAGTAGGGCAGAGTTAAAAAGAGAAGAAAAATTGAATGAGATGGAGGGGAATGAAATGTGAAGGATGACAAGAAGAGACAGAAATAGAGAAGAGGTCTGATGTGCAGCTAATAGACATATCAGCACAGAGGTGTGGGGTTTAGTTGGCGGAAAGAGCTTTGCAGAGCTTCACTCATTGATTGGCATAGAGAGTGGCACAAGGTCATGTGACAACCCCAGATTATGCCTTACACACACAGATGCACACAATGTAGATTGCCACCCATTGCATCTTTGTTGGTGAAAGAAAACAATGTCAAATTACAGGGTGTCACCTGCACCGAGCTACCTAGTAGAAAGAAAGAAAGAAAGAAAGAAAGAAAGAAAGAAAGAAAGAAAGAAAGAAAGAAAGAAAGAAAGAAAGAAAG
>JBAMHW010000018.1:22283386-22294915 GCA_037177495.1 Rhadinocentrus ornatus | reverse complement strand
AAGAAAGAAAGAAAGAAAGAAAGAAAGAAAGAAAGAAAGAAAGAAAGAAAGAAAGAAAGAAAGAAAGAAAAAAGAAACAAACAAACAAACAAACAAAACAAACAGCACAGTCTGATCCCCCTTTCACTTGAAGCCACACACCCTTCACATTGTTCTGTTAGAGCTGACTGTCTAACTTTTATTCTGTAGTTCTTCTTACACTTTTAAATCTTTGTTTAAAGTTGTTTTTGTTTAGTCATCAAGAACTCCCTGTCTCCATCTCTGAATGCTCTCTTTTTATGTTTAGCAGCTTTTTAGGTCACTGGTGATTTTTTATTGAGAAAAGCACCTCACTCCGTGTGTCCCAATTCAGGGTCTGAACACTTCGAAGTGCACATTTTGCACAGCTGTATTTTTGTTATAGTCATTGAAAAGTACTTTTCATTCATTTTGTTTTAGAAGCATTTCAGTCAGCTGTTTTAATGCACTTATACTGCTGATCCTTAATAAAAGTGTATTTAGCACCGAAGGCTGTAAATTTTCTCTTTGGTTACTTAATTTAAAAAAATATATATTGGGATATGTATCGTATATCGTGATTCAGGTAAAAAATATTGAGAAATAAGATTTGGTTCATATCACCCAGCCCTACATCCTGCTGACTTTCTTGTTGCCGTATGCTCAAGCAGTCTTAAATTAGTGTACAGAGACATTTGAGTAAGGGGGGCGTTCATGTCAGCCATGTCTTGGTGAAGCAAATAATACAGAATTCTCTATATTCATTCTGAGAACTTGTTAGCACCTCAAACTCATCCATTTCATTAGCTATCAATCTCACATTATCCATCAGGCAACTCTACGCTGTCCCCCAGCACTATGGACATCATGTTATGGAACCATCCCTCCTGTAACAAATTAAAATATTTGCAAAATATAGCACAGAAAGGAAAGCATGCATGTAAATGTGTTTAATTTAATAACTTCTACATTGCATCATGATGTGGATGTGAACGATTCTGAACGATCAATGCAGCAACTAAACGTAACCCACGTGAGGTAGTTGTCAGTTTCGGCTGCAATCAGTCCCCAGCTGCGCTATTGCTTTCATGGGTCGAGGTTATAATAGAACGGACGCTCTGCGCCACTTCCTGTTTCCCTGCTCTACAGCTAGCTGCTACCTGATTGCTGCTCCCGATGTGATGTGAAATTCGGACTAACATTTGAAAGCGTGGCGGACAATTGGATTACGGTCTGCCATATTCTGCAACTCCTCGGTAAGTTACTGACTTGTTATGCATGCGTGGGCGAGAAAGCACCTCTTAATGAGTCACCGCTAATTGTGCTAACGTTGCCATACAATCGACACGGAGTATTTAAAATGTTTGTTCGGATAATACGTGTCAGTAGGACGCCGAATTATTGTCCGCCTGTTTTTCGGACGATACATGGGTTGGCGTTGTTTCCTACCTTTATGGATTTTGTACTGAACTGAAAATTCCATTATGCTATGTACATTTGACCTGTATTAATATACTGATTTACGTAATATTTCTTTTGATGATAGAGATGTTTAAACATGTTTGGACTGGTAAATGGATTAAGCGCACATTACCTTATTTTGTTGTAGAAGGGATTTTGTAGTCATTTGTGAAGCTTCATACTAATTCGGATTAATTGATTCCACCTGCTGTCTTGATACACTGACATTCATGCTGAATGCTTTTGGGTTACGATGATCATTGTTAAATTACTCATTGCATTTCGGATTACAGCTAATTTTAATTTAATTTATTATAAAGTAATCCATTGTAACTGAATTATATTGATCTTCATATACCAATCTATACCAATATATATTGCATAACACTTTGTGTCTATACATGGATACTGCATTCATTTTATTATACTCTGCACTTTGAAATTACACGGTTTAGGTATATACTTGGTCTCTCCCCTTATTCACATACCTTGGCTCCATAGCTGAACCTAAGTCTGATTTCTGTGAAGTAACCAGCAGTAGCAGTCAGGTCCCTAGCCCATCTGTCAGCGTTACAAAAACAATCGATTATAATAATGTATTGCATATACTGTGCCGCTGCTTGCATGCGTGTGACCTAGCCTGCCGTTGATAAGTAGTTATTGTTGTGCAATGCACTTTATGCTGCTCTTATGTATGAAATGTGCTATATAAACAATTTTTTTCATTGATTGATTAAATAGCTCGGCAGATAGATAAATCTCCCAAGAAAGATACAAGGCTGAATTCTTTACTTAAGAAAACTGTAAAATTAAGCTAACATAAAGAAAATACATTAGTATCTCACTGGAAGTACATTAATTATCTCAGTGAAATCACATTTTACACACCAAAATTAAAAAAATAACAAGTTAGCTTAAAACTAAAATCTTAAGAAAAATACAATAGCTAGCAGTTAGCATGCACAAACGGACTAAAGGGATTAAAACAACTTTTCTATCAACAAATGTTTAGTTCGACAATATTCCGTGTTCTGTTACAGATTTACTAGAATACTTACATGCAAATGTTTGCTGGACAAAAAAGAAGAAACATGAAAAACCTCTTAATTTCTATATTCTGTCTGAAATGACTATGGAAAGACTGACGGGACAAAACATACTGTTTTGCTGCAAGAAATCTCGCCACTAACGGGCTGCCTAACCATTTTTGGTAACAGAACCTTACAGTACAGTTATGATGTTTTTGATTTTCCAGCAATGGAACAATAAAGATTAATAATGAAGTTAAAAATAACATTGTTTACATGTTTAACACGTTAAAAGAGTTCCTAATTATCAGAATGCTTGTACTCATTGAATGTAGCAAAGTGTAATGATAAAAAAAATTGAGGATGCAACACATACTGATGCATTGTGGAATGAAATGGAATCGTTGATGAGATGATCATAATCAAATCTAATTATGAGACCAATAAAGATGCACCACTATAATTTATTCCAGCTGAAATCTAGTGCACATGGTAACTCGATGGTAAATTATCTGACAATGGCCTAATTCCATTTCACAACAAACATGTACAAGAAATCTGTAATTTATGAGAACTGAAACTTGTGTGGTCTTTAAAGGTATTATCTCTTAAGGCAAAATATATGGCCAGTACTAAATATGTGTATACATTTTTACTGCTATTGATTATTTTTTCTATTTCCAGGTCATTTTTGCGCTTTTGTTTTTTTGTTTTTTTTTAACCACACAACCCTCTGATTCTGTCAACCACTTGTTTGCACAGAACTTGCAGGACAATGAAATGACAAGGGTGTGAATAAATTGGGTCGAAAGCTTGTGCACCCAGTGTATTGCACTTTTAGGAGCTCATCGATGTAGGACTTAACAGAGTATGAAGAAGCTGCAAATGACAACTTTAGAAAGGACAGCATTAAAAGGAGTCTGCCCAGCAACTGCATGGTTGCTTTAAACATGAGAACCAGATTTTCTATCTTAGTGAAGAGATGCTGAAAGCAAAAGGGAGAAGACAGAGAAAGAAACAATAGAGCGGAGAGATTACAAGGACCAAAGGGAAGGGTGAGGACAAAAACAGGAAGGAGTCACATCTGTTTTGCTTGGACAGTTGTGACGGTCAGACAGTGAATTTCATCATGGATGAGTTTTCTATTTATGTTTTGCTGTGTTGGGATTGCTGAGAGTACTGTTGTGAAGTCATCACTAAAATTATTGTCAATTATCACACTGTGTTGTTACAAACTGTATATCATATTTAACTGTCACCATATGGGTAATGAAAGAGCTGCTACCATATCTGAAAATTATAAATGCCCAAAAACTGTACATCATTTGACTTTTACCATGAATGGGCTACATACATATACAATTAACACCAAAAAGATTAAAAGAACTGTAAAGCAAGACATGATTGCTGGTGTACACTTGTTGAATCAGGCAGGATTTCATTGCAAACAGTGTGGAACTGTAATATCAAACTTCGGATCTGATTCAGCAGCGAGAAAGTGTTATCAATCCCTCTTGTAGAATATCAATTTGCTTTCTGATCTCTTGAATCAGATCATTTTGATTTTTATTTAACAGGCAGAAAGGTCTGTAGTTGGAGGCTGGAAAGGTTGGAAGGAGGCACTACAGACAACTATCAAGTAGAAAAGGTTTTAAAAATTAGATTGTGAAGGTAATTATTAAAAACTACTTAGGTAAGTTAATGGAATGCTTTGAAACAAATATTGTACCAACCTATTTAATCAAAATATAATTTTCCAGTGATTTCTGTTATCCTATGTGAGGGTCTTATTATGTTAACAGACTTCAATACAAGTGAATGTCTTGTATAACCCGTAGCAGTCACAGATTTCGGTCACCAGGTCATAACTGTGCTTCCTAAACTTGTGAAAGTGTTTTGATAAACTTGTGTTTTTCACATCATTGTGAAGTTGCTTCGTCGTAGCTAAAAGTGTTTTCAGCCATGTACATATGTGTATTTCAGTTCCACATGCAAGTTTCCATCGGGGATTGTAAGTGTTTCACGTTTTGTACAGTTTTTATTCTGAAATGTAATTGTTGCTTAGCCCTTGCTAAAAGTGTTTCAGCATTTTAATTTTTTGTTTTGTAAATGTAAACATGGTTTCTAAGATGTAAATGTGCATCGCAAAAACTTAAGTGTTTCAATCTATGTGATATTGTTTTGCACTTCCTGCCCACCATAGGTGATCAATAGGTGTAACTCCAGCCCATGAAGGGACAAAATAAAGTCACCCCAACTAGATGTTTTTTCCTTAATCACACATTCTATGTCTTGAATGTTCAGATGAGAAGCTGTTCTTCTTTTTATTTTTTCAATAAATCATAAGTGTGTGTGACATTGGGAACTTTGTTATGTGCTGCTAATCAATGAATACACTGCTTAGATTGAATAGAAAGAAAGATAGAAAGAGAAAATACTGACTTAGATTTGACAGTATTGCATTGATCCCTCTACAGAATCTAAAAAAAATTATTATGTGACAGTAGGAATTTTAAAATAATCTGAAACTTGCAGAAGAAAGGTTGACAATAAAAAATTACAAATAGAGTTGAGGGTGGCTTATAAAAAGATCAGAGTTGGGTAGCTCAGGATGTGGGGAGTTAAAGGTAGGGATGATTCAAAATGTGTAACAGGGGGTGACTGGGATTACAAAGTGCTAATTCAGGACGTTCAGAAGAAGAAGAAGGGTCCCCCCCCCCCCCTCTCTCCCCCGAGCTTTCTGTCACTCGCTCTCCTCAGCTAAAACAAACTGCAATGCAACAAACTTGCCATGAGACCAGTGCATGTGTGCATATGAGAAACAGTAGTGCCTGTATTTCCAACGCGTTAGTGTTTGTGTATTTGCGTGTGTGATGGGGTGCCTGAAGGCTCCTGTGTTCAGGCGTTTCATTGGAAAGGCAGATGAGCAGGGCAGATATCCCGGGGCAGTGGCCAGAGCTTTATCTGAGCTGAAATGATTTTAGCACTTCGTTTTGGAGCACTAACCCAGGAGCAATGTCAACCTCTGCTTATCCTCTTTCTTGTCATCGCCTTCCTTCGTTATATTCCTGTCATTGTTATTTTTTCTTCTCTTCTGCTACTTACTCTCCAATACCCTCCCTTCATCTCTCGTCTTCTCCCATCTCTAACAAGCTAGTGGCAGCTATAGGGGCAGAGCGTTAGAGTGAAGAAACAGAAATAAGACAGTTTCAATATATGTAGTTTTTTCCCAGTATTTATTTAGCTTTTTCTGCATTTTACTGTTTAACAGATACTTAAAGTTGATAATAATTACAAGATTCAACTTAGCTCATATATTCAAACTCATAGCTGCAGTCCTCTGATCTTATTGCGGGCTTTCTGTTAGTCAAAGAATTTATTTCAAAATCCTGCTGTTAGTTTACAAAGCACTAAATGGTTTAGAACCAAATTGCATTCAGGATCTTCTGGTTCGTTATGAACCAACCAGATCTCTCAGGTCATCAAGGTCAAATCTACTTTCTCTTCCCAGAGTTATAACAAAACATGGAGAGGCAGAGTTTAGTTTTTATGCTCCTCACATGTGGAACAAACATAAAAAACTGCAGGTCTGCTGAAACTCTCAGCAGTTTTAAATCAGGGTTAAAAACTTTTCTATTTGCTGCCATTTATGAAAGCAACCTTTAATTTATCACACAAACTTTTAGTTGTTGTATTTAGCTTTTCTTTTGGTCTATTTTCTTTTATTTCTTTATAAAGTTTGTTTTTAATGTACTTTAAAGCTTCCTCTGCACCCTGCTGTAATGCTTTTAATGTTTTATGTAAAGCACTTTGAATTCTCTTTTACATGAAATGTGCTATACAAATAAACCTGCCTTAGCTGTCAGGAATGTCACGATTAATTTAAGTGGCGCCTCCTTCAACAAGCCTTACTTATTTATTGCCTTTACAAAATGTCCCTTATTTTACATGACTCTCAGATAAGTGGTCTTCTGCAATCAGAGTCAATATCACAGTGGGTTAATGACTGGGGCCCATCTTGCTGCAGTGGCAGAGATGGTACCTTTCCCACTCCTTTCATCTCATCTCGCCACGCACCACTCCTCTCCCCGTTCATTCCCTGTCTTACTCTTCTCATCTACCACTGCTGGTCACCACTCTCTCTGCACTGTCTCTCCTGCATTTACCTCAGCTGCCACATGGGGAATTAAGTGGTATTACGAGGAAAGGTTTCTAGCTGAGCTTAACTGCATTATATGAGCAGGTAATATACGCTGAGAGAGTGTGTGAAAGAGCAGGGGGATAGTGGATGGAGGAAAGAGGGTGTCTTGTGAGAGAAAGATGGAGCAGGAGAGAGAAAGAAAGAAGGTCTTAAGTGAATTGTCAACTCAAACACTCTAATCACAGTGAAAGCTGTGGACAAAGAGCACCCATGGACAGCAACGGAGCACACCCTGGGGAAACGAAAGGCCACTTAGCCCTTTCTGACTCCCCCCGTAGTTCTGTCTGCCTGCCTCCGTCAGTTTCTCTCACTAAATCCAGGTGATTCAGGCTTCAAAAAGAAACTGTACAGAAAAAAACACGGGAGGAAGGAAAGGAATGCAATGAAAGAAAAAAAAAATTACATAAATTTTATAAACATGTAAAACACACAGAATCACATCAGTACATAGGCAGGTGTAATTTATTGCAAAGCAACTTTAATTCTTTGATTAATAACTTAAAAAAAATATTAAAATTCTACAATTTTAATTTCCTAAACTTTTAGACCTGCGGTGGAAAATAATCAGAACCTCCATGATTATTCAAAATTTTGAAAGTGTTGATGAGTTTCTTAAATCCCGGGTTGTTCACTGTGGTAGCTGAGCGCTGGTCTTTGGCGAGAAAAAAAAAGTTATGTTTGTTTCTAATGTTTGTGATCTCTGTGTGTCTCTGGGAGATGGTGGATTATTTAGTTGCGACACACAAAAATTTAACATTTTTCTATTTTCTTGTGTCGCGTCACAAGCCCCCGCGTGCACGTCTACGTGAACGAGCGTAACATTTCACATGCATGAATGTCGGCATTATAAATTTTCTTCTACTCCTTCCTTTTCAAGCATGGCGGTGCCTTAAGATGTGCTTTTAATTTGTTTTTTATATTTCTGTGTTGTTTGTGCATAAATGTGAGAAATAAAAACTGTTAAATGGTCTATCTCTTATACAACCACAGACTGCGCGAATAATTCAGAAAGGCTCTGTGAGCTCCATGCAATCTGCATCAAGGCCCTTTAATATCAATAAGGAGAAGTCTTCAGGTTTTGGGATGGCTGCACATTGCCTAAAAGGAAAACTGATATGCTAATCATAACTCGTTTTAACTAATCATATAAATATGACTGAAGACAGAAACCAGAAAGTTCTATGTCCTTAAGCTTTTAAAGTCATCGTCATATGCAGAAATCTGTAAATAAACACTAGTTACAGTGTGAGAAATAACTAAACTTAATTAGTAATAACTCCATTCAAAAAAAAAAAAAAAAAAAGTAATAACTCCATTTAACATGAGAACATGCTTTTCTTTCAGTAAACAAAAATAGCATGATGATATGGGAGGAAACTATGAAAAGACAGAGGACAGAAAAGGAAAAAAGTGTAGCACAAAGACACTTGCATTTCACTTCAGATGATTCTCTGATATGCCCCACTCTGACCTCCACTCAGGCCTTCAGCAGCTCTGCAGGACCTCCACTTTCCACAAAGTCCATAGGCAGATCAGTGGCTCCCCGGGGTTTGGCAGCCACGATGGCTCTATTCAACAGTCTTACTAATGCTATGCTGATTGTTTGAGCACAGCTAGCATGTTGTGTCGCTAAGCATGGGTCATTTCCTCATTTCTCCAATGTCTCTTTTCGAATGTGCAAGCAGGGAGGGCCTTTACTGAGGCCATGGGTGCCACTGATGGTGACTTGGGAAGGCTTCAACAAACAAGAAGTCAAACTGGAAAAATCACAATGGTGTGCACATGCAGTCAGTGGAATGAAATCACTATATAGAGTATATAAAAGAAAAGAAAAAAGTATTCAGAATCCCTGGTAAAATACACCACAAAGGTTTGTACATCCTTCAGAGTATCTATTGTGCAAAGTGACAAAAGAGAATTCATACAGTAACGCTGAAAAATAATGGATGTGGCCCTTTGGACCACTATTGTACCATGGAAGACCTCCGTCTGCACATCTATGTGTGCATGTGCTTAAGTGTGCTACACTGGCAGGAAAACATTCAGCTCTGAGCTTTAAAAATGAGTTTGTAAGTAAAAAAAAATACTTCCATCATTTTTCTTTCTTTGCAGACCCTTCATTCATATCAGTACATCACATGGATATATAGTCTTTGGCCTTGGCCAAATATTAAGCAAATGTGCCAAATACTGACAAAGACCGTGGGTCACAATACAGTTAAAATTTTGGGATCAGCTCATGATTATGAAATAACACCAACTGAAATTTACCAAAGGGAAAAAAAAAAGAATTCCACTTTTAATCTAGTATGAAATAAAACTTCAAATCAAAACTAAAATCAACGAGGTGATCGCAATTAGTACTTCATTGGAGCAATAAAAAATGCGGTGAAAAGAACTAATAAAAGCAACTACGATTTTCTGTTAAGAATAGATGCCATACAGTGTAGTTCATGCAGGCCAAACACTGTAAGGAAGGTTACAACTTTCAACAGTTAACTATTGTTTAGTAAGTAGTATTCTAGTGAAGCGCGGTGTACTTTTGTTTGTTTTGTCGCTTTTTTAGTAAGCATGAAAACTAATCAATAACATATTTTGATTATTGCCATTTTTCAGGTGAAGTACAGAGCATACCTGAATTGTCTCCATTTCAGCTAATTTCATTCATTCATTCATTATCTGTACTGCTTAGTCCATTACAGGTAAGCTGGAGCCTATCCCAGCATTTTAACAGGTGAGAGGCAGGGTACACCCTGGACAGGTCACCAGTCCATCGCAGGGCCAACACAGACAGGGACAACCATTCACACACGCACACACTCCTAGGGAGAATTTAGAGTCACCAATTAACGTAACATGAATGTCTTCCACCTTTAACCTAACTTGCATGTCTTTGGAGGAAGCCAAGGATCGTACCACCACACGTGAAGCCGAGCAGGTTTTTTTTATTAGTAACATATGAAATTAAGCCATGTGAACCGCCGAGCTTCACACAGCAGCACATCCAGTAATTTTTTTTTCTTTTCTTTTGCACACTCCAGCGTTGACTAGAATTACTGCACACCTATATGAGGGTACATAAGCCGGATTCACAGAGCATCCCCACTCTATCCAACAGGATTCACTAGATTAACTACCAGCACTTAGAATTAGAAGAAAGATGACACAGAGATCTTGTGTTCTGTGGTAAATTATTATTATTTTAATCCTAGAATTAAGTTGCCTTTGACTGTCAGCTGGATGACTGAGAATTGCCCTATACATATCTTTAAATATCGGAAAAACAGTAGCTACAGTATATCATGCTGTCTTGCCAGAAAAATTACTTTCCCATCAAATTTTACACAACTATTAAATACAACCTCCACACAAAGGAGCAGACATATGATATAGCAATGAAGTAATTGTTTACCCAAGTGATCACAATGTGAGATGCATTTGGTTCTCTGCTTCAGCCCAGCAGGTGACACCGACTAATCAATAACAACAGTTTGCTTTGCTGTAATTAATCAGAGCATCTTGCTGCTATGTCTGTTCAGCAGTAATTTAGAAAACCTTAAACGTTTCCTAAAATCCTTCACCATCTAAAGAAAAAGACAAAAATTAAACAATTCTAACAAATTTAGCTAGTTTTTATATAAGAGGCTTTTAACATCAACGTGGGTTTTCTCAAGGACTTGCAGATGTTTTTGGTTGTAGCAACATCAGAGTTACTAATTAAGTTTGGAAAGACACATACACTATGTGTGGGTCATGAAAATGTGAGACATGGCTTTTTTTTTTTTTAGTGCGAGTTCTGTTGCTTCCATCGCTCTTTTAGATGATGATGTAGGTTTGACTGGCTGAACTGTTTGATAAGTGACATCTGTGACAGGGGCACACTGACAAAAGTGTCAATGGGAGGAGATGGAGGCAAGGTAAGAGCACACACATACAAATACATACACACAGAGGAACAGTCAGGGTCAGTAATTGTGTAGGAGTGTAAGCTCTCCTCATTCTTTGTTTGCTTGTCCCCATCTCTCTCACTTCCCCTGCCTCTCTCTCACACACACACACACACACACAGTAACACATCAGTCACCCCATCATCATCCATAATGACCAGAAGTTGCCAGCAGGATTGGGGACGATGTCAACTGTCAGTCAGCGCAGGCTAACCCCATCACTGGTTTTAGTAGCCACCAGTGTTTATAGTTGGTCATTAGGGCTGCAACGATTACTCGACTTTGCCGACTATAGTCGACAATAAAAATAGGGACAACAAACTTACCCGTCGACTATTGTCGGTAAAAAAAAAAACACCATATTGAGCTTCTGCCCACAATGAATTTTGGTCTATATTGACCCGTCTAGTGACCATCGATGCTCACTACTTTTCAAGATGCATTGTGGGTAATTTTAAGTGCCCTACTTTTTTTCTCTCTGGACATTCGGACACCCCTACAAAATGGCATGCCCCCTATATAGGGCACTATGTAGGGAGTAGAGTGCACATTCGGACACAGACATCTTCTTTTTCTATCTCTGCTGAGTTGCACATATGCAATAAAGTCCGCCAAGGGAAAAATATGGCGGTCGACCAGGGAACCAAACGGCGGCAGAGGGCGTCAAAAGTCTGGGGTAACTTCACGTTAAACTTACAAAATAAATTAAATGCATGTCAGATTTGTAAAGCGTACCTTGGAAGTACGTCCGCAATGCTTAAACATTTAAAGAGGAGGCACATCGGACTTACAGTGAGGAAATTAAGTATTTGAACACACTGCCATTTTGCAAGTTCTCCCACTTAGAAACATGGAGGGGTCTGAAATTTTCATTGTAGGTGCATGTCCACTGTGA
>JBAMHW010000018.1:22270784-22283286 GCA_037177495.1 Rhadinocentrus ornatus | reverse complement strand
GCCATTTAATAATTATGAGATACATAATCCGATTGGTCGACTAGTCGTTTTAATAGTCGGTGACTAATCGACTATCGGAATAGTCATTAGTTGCAGCCCTATTGGTAATAATGTTTAACCAAAGGTAAATTTAAGTTTGCACATAAATTCACAAAGTTATATTCACACTTACAAATGCAAACCCCACAAAGTGCACACGCACACACATAAAGACACACAAAACAAGCTTTGAATAAAAAAGCAATATAAGATGGAGAATAAAAATGCATTGGTGTTCCGCAGTATCAGACAAAACGGAGCGACACTGAGATTAAGCATCATACTGCTGAGAGAGAGGAAAAAGAGATGTGAATAGTGAAAGCGCAGATATCATCCATTCATTTTAAACAGGGCCAGGGTGTGATTGAGTGAGCAAGGCTGTCAATGAATGTGTGTGTGTGTATGTGCGTGTGTTTGCATCCTGGCCCCTGGGTCATGGCAAACACACTGACACAAAATAAACAGCGCTCAATCTCTCGGCCAGTGATTGCTGCTCTGGTGTTAAGATAAGTCCTGGGCTGGTGGCAGCAGAGACTGGACGCTTATTCAACAATGGTGGGTGAGAAGAAGAAGCAGGAAAAACAACTCAACAACTGACTGACTTTCTGTCTGCATGTGCATGTTAGCTTCCTATTAACAGTGCATTATCAATAGAGGAACTGTCTTGTTATGCTACAAATACAGAGCTCAAGCTATCAATGAGATTTAAGTATTGAGGCAGTTGCAATGCCGACGCACCAGCAACCTGTCAAGAACTGCTCGAACACTTGTTTTCTATAACACAGATCACTAAAGTTTTTCTTTTTTTTTTAATCTGGCATAATCCGGAGAAATAAAAACGTTTTTTCTTTTGTCCTCCACTTGTCCAAACATTTTTCTAAGGACACCGTGTTGAGATATGCCAAGCATCTGTGCAAAAATACTTATGTTGGTCAAACTGTTATCTTTGGTATTTTTCTTACATGAAACTAAGTAAATGGAACAAAATATGTGTCTCTAAGTAAAACAGAACCGAGAAATATCATTTAATAAAAGGTTATTTGCCGTGTTGTCTTTTCTATGCAGACACAACACTGGCAGACCCCTGGAAGTAGGCATGTATTTCTCCTTGAATGAATGACAGGTCAGTGTTAAGTAAAAAAGCAGCCAATGTTAATAGAAAAACACTTTGAAAGACTTGCTTTGCTGTTGTAAGAACATCTGTATTGCAGCTCCAGGTTTGATTTTCTCTACAGCTACAGGGCTAAAATGCAGAATAATGATCTGAAGAATTTTTGCAATTTTTAAAAAAAAAGCCAACTTTTAAACTAATACACGGTAGAAGCTTTACAAAAAATACGAACAAGCAAAAAAAATGACCTCCATACCACCAGCCCCCCAACCATCCTCCCGAAATTAATATTTCTCATCCCGATATTAACACTGCAGACATGATAAGTCTGTGTAAACACACATGCAGGCAGAGTGCTTAAATCTACTCACAGGAAGCTATTAAGTCATCAGGCTGCACAGAGAGGCTGACAGAGGAGTGAAAAAGTGTGTGCGTATGGTGACAGGGAGGAGGGATGATGTGGTGGGCCACCGAACAGAGCATCCACAGAGACAGACGGAGAGTGGACATGTGGGGGTGGGGGGCACTGAAACAATTACTGGCAGGTTACTAATTTTACTTGAAGCTGGGAACAAAAGAAAAAAGAAACAAGTTTAAACTGTCAATGCTGCATAAAAACCTTGGAGAAATGTGTGTGTCTATGTGTGTGTGTGTACGCATGGATGGGGATGGCAGGGTAGGCATGTCAGGGGAGGTTTTAGAAGAAACACTGTGGTATGTCTGTGAGCAGGGAGAGCCCTTTTTGAGCAGTTGGGAGATCAGATCCGTGTGTTGTGTACACACATGCAAATGCACTCACAGGTGAAAAACAACTCATGCAGCACTTGCCAACTTCTTGATGTCAGATTGAATCATTGCGTTCATTCAACATGGTGAGGTAGAGTATCTGTGTGCGGTGTATGTGTTGTAGGTGTCTGGGGAAAGAGCCGGCTGCTTCCTCTAATCAATGAACCTGTCAAGGTGACCGAGCTTCATCTGTCTGTCACCAGTGAGCCTTTTCTCACAAACTAGGTTGTTTTGTTTTATTTCTGTTACTGTGTTCATTTAAAAAAAAAAATGTAAGCTTTCTTTTTGTAACATCCTGTGAATGTTTGTATACATTAAGGCTGTATAGGTGGAAATGAAATGAGAAACATGTACTATGTAAGGTAAGAACATATTTTTAGACAACCGTGATTATAGTCCAAAACAATGTTTTTCCTTCTAATTTTTTACCCTGCGTTGTTAATTCCTGTTACCATTACCAGTTGGTAAGCAAGTTAGGAAAAAATTAAGTAAAGGGGAAAGATAAACATAATAAAAAAATAAATAAATAAATGGACAGTGTAGAAAGTTATGGATTAGATTCAAACCAGCTACCTCTTGTTTGAAGGACCTGAACTTAATGCCATCCACCACCCCAACCTGAATCCTAAATCTTAAAAACAGCAACTGTTGACGTCATTGTGTGAATGTGTACGTGTGGAAATGCCATCAGTAGTGTGGGAGCAGTCTTGGACTTCAGAAAGCTTCAGAAGCAAAATGCAGCTTTGGGGAATTTTCAAGCTTTCACTAAAAAAACTGCTATGTATTGTTCTGTGAATGAACATATGCATTCATAGGAAATCGTTATTGGCCATATGGATGTTCACTTAGTTTACTAACTTGAACCAGACCAAGCATGAGTTAGAACAACCAGTTCAATTCTACATCCAGTCAAGTTTTTTAAAATATCCACACTTGAGGTCCATGGAAAACTAATACATTGCCAAACGTTTCTGTATTTAATTTTACTGTTAATTTTCTCTTTAACAAACATCGTGTCACTAGTCTCTGGACTCCATGGTTTGTCCTTCTGTTTCCTTTTGCCCATGTGACTTCCCCTGTGTGGGTGTGGGTGTCTCTCTGCTCCTGCAGGTTCCTGAAGCACAGCTGCAACTCATCAGTTCCTCATAATGCAGTTCTACCCTCGTCCTTCCTTCAGTGAGCGCTAGATTGTTGAGCTTTTAACAAGTGGTAGATCTGGTCTTGTACATTCTGAGACTCAAGAGTCTTGTTCACCCAGCCTGGTCTAATATACGGTAAGTGTATGTAGGACATCCACCAAAGCCAAAGGTTGTCTTGTTGATCTACTGCTGCCAATGAATCACTCTCCAGAACTCTCTAGCCATGAGCCACACCTGCACCCACAGTCCTGGTGTATTCAACCCAGGGATTGGTATAATAAATAAATAAATAAATAAATATTATGATAATTGAAAAAAAAAAGTTAAGATATTGCAATTTGGTTTTCACAGAAAGCAAAGTTAAAATACTGCTATAACAAAATGGAATTATATAAAAACATATAACATGGTAAATATAAGCTAGCAAAAAGACAATCTGGGGTCATTAGTTTACAATGGTGTCAGTAATACACTGCCAAATAAATTAGTATCAACCACGTGTTACATACTACTCTACATTCTTCCACCTGATATTAAGTATTAACCTTGTACACAGAATCATAAATAGAATTATAAACATTCATTACATTCACTCTAAATACACAACCACCAGACTTACAATACCTTTCATTTATGTCTAGATACACTAACAACATAAGATAAATCGGGGTTGTTAATTTGCTGCCGTTTATCAAGTAGGAACTCAAATCAAATTAAAAATAACTGAAAATGGATAGATAAAAATACTTTATTAATCCTAGATAGAAATTAGAAAGTGATTTATTTATATGATTTATTTCTAATCTCCTCTTCAATCTGCTCATCCTTCTCATTTTATTCATTGTAGAAATAAATGCACATGCCATTTGCACTAACCCAAGGGTGAGTTAAGTGTGTTGGAGCAGGGGATCATTGAAAACCTGCAGGACAGCAACCCTGGAGGACCGGAGCTGGACACCCTTGCACTAACCGGACTACTTTGAAAAAATGGTGCCATCTTGGATTTAAATATTTTGATATTTGTTCACCATTTACGCATAAGACATATAGTACAAGCAAGAATCAATGGTACAAATTCACTGAAAGTAGGGTAAGATTATGGTTCAGATAAAAAAAAATACAAATGCAAATACAAATTTTCATTCCTTAGTGAAGCAATTCTTAAGTGATACTTGGAAAAGTCACAAAAAGAAGAAATATGAAACTGATGTTATCATTAACTGGTCTGAAGTGAATAAACCTGGCTGTGTGGAGTCCCAAAGTGTGGCAGAAATGGTTATAATGCAGCAGAGGAAGTGTCTGTCTTCACTGGAAACAATCCTCAAGGAAGGAAAAGACAATTGTGGTGGACATCCACAAGTGGAAAATGTAGAATGCCCTGCATTTGGAGTTACTATCATCTTTGAAAATATGTGAGATATTTTATCATATCTGAAATGTTACTGTCAAGCGAGTGAAAGTTTACTGTTTCAACTCAGATTGGAAACAACTGGTGAGTTGCATGAAAATCTTTATCAAGTTGGCACATTCAGCAATGTGGTTTCTATTACCCCAATAGTCCTTTATATGTAATTTTACAAACATCTATGCTTTCTACGAATGAAAACAGCAGTAGAAACCCAACTATGGTGCTGGACCCATCCTTAACTGTGACACCTGCATTTGCATGCAAAGTTGTTGTTTTTTTTCTATCTAAGAAGAAGCAGACACTACCACTGTTAGCTGCATGGATACTGTAATACTTCGAAATTTATTCTTGATCAAACTTATTTGTGATCCATGTTTAATCTTGGGCATATTGTCAGAAACAGATTCTCATTTACCATTTTCTCTTGCTGCTGAAATGAACCTTTTTTGGGGAGGACAAACAGTGAGTTCAGAAAGATTTCTCAAAGTGAGCAGATACAGCTGTGACATCAACCAGTAAGTGGGCCAGGTGTCTATCAGTCAGCGGATCTGTTAGGCTTGTAACCTGCGGCGACAGGTCCTTAACGCGCCGTTTGGACAGAGCCGTAACAGATGCCCAGCTAAGTGCCTGATTAAACCTTAATGTGCAGAATGAGCTGCGTGCAAGTGTGTGTTTTCTGCTTGTGTGTGTATGCGTGTGCTTTTGTTGCACAGCGTTAAGAGACTATGCGATGGACGCCAGCCCTCCAGCAAGTGAGAGGCCATGCCAGCTGCTTCTCTCCCCAGAGAACAGAGCCCTGAAGCTGGGCAGCAAGGCAGGGTAGTCAGGGGAGGCTCCATCAGGCCATGGCACAGTCACAACACAAGTGGCATATGTGATGTGACAGTCCACTTATCAAATGAGAATTCATTTTCTAATTACAATACCCCAACCCCCCTTCCCCCCCAATTCTGCAGATCCAGTGGACTTAGACACTCACATTCAATTTCTAACTATTTAGCCTTTCAAGTAAATACCAAATCAGATTTTGCTGATAAAGTGAGAAATCAACTTTACAGATGAAACAAACCCACAGCTTGACTGACATCTGAAAAAAATCAAAACATGCAGCAGTCATGTTTGAATATTTGTTGCATCAAATAACTCTAGAATTTTTATTTTTTTTTAAATTAACCTGGCCTTTGTGAATGAGATGGATTCTCTGTGTGTTTTAGGTGTGTCCAGGAGGTTTGAGTATTTTGTGGGTCAACAAGCTTGCAGCCAATAATTTACCCGCTGATAGAAAATTTCATCTGCCTATCATCCGCAGACCTCTTCCCTCCCACTGTCTCTACCTCCATTCCTCTCTCTAACTGATTATGCCGTCAATACAGTGCGGATGAGAGGAGCTGACAATTGACCAGCCTGGATCAATATCAGTTAATAAGCATGTCAGGAAAGAGGAGAAAAGAGCAAGAAATCGACTGAGAGACAGAGAGAGAGAGACAGAGAGAGGATGAGTAAGAAAGTGATGGAGAGAAAAAGCTAGTTTGATCCAGTTCGGCTGTTTGGCGTGTGGAGGTGTAAGTGGGATGATTGGCCTGTTATTGCTGGTTTAATGTTAGGCAATCAGAGCCATAGTGGTCTAGATATCAACAAACATCCATCAAATTGTCCCTTCGTCTTGATACCACCTCCTCTGCCTGGCCCCGCCTGGACGCTGACAAACAATACAACAACAATGAGAGCTGAGCAATGGTGCCATTTAAAAAAACCACAGGGAGGTTGAATTGATAGCCTTACACCCGCTGCACGAACCAGAAGAAAACACACTTGTTTCAGAGTTTTTGTTTGTGTTGGAGAGATCTTTATTTTCCATTCTTTACAGCGTCTCTCTCTGGCAGAGAAGCCCGCCGTTGTTGATGGTGATATAATAACACAGTCAGGTGTCTGTGACCAATTCCCTGTCATTTGGACTTTTGCGTAAATCACCATGTATTTTTGTCTTTTCTTTTTACTTTCGCTGTTCAATCTGCCTTGTTTCTTAAGGTATCATTTTCTTTTGCTCAAATTACCTTTCCCGCGGCCTCCTCGATGCCACAATTGTCAGTGTTGTATGGATACTGATGGAAGCTTTTCTGTGTAAATGCAACACTGCTACAAGCACAACAAGTAGGATGGCTCGATTATAGATTTTCTTGGTACGATTATTGTAAGAGAAATAATCACGATTTTCATGATCATCCTCCTGTGTGTGTTCATTTCCAAACACTATGAACGTGTGCTCCTCCCTGAGCCGCCACCTTAACGTGGTGGAGGAGTTTGTGCGTCCTGACGATCCTAGTGGCTATTTTGTCGGGGGCCTTCATGCCCCTGGTAGGGTCACCCATGGCAAACAAGTGTCTAGGGGAGAGACCAGACTAAGTGCGGCTCAAATCACCCCTATGATGATGACAAAGCAGGGACCAGGGTTTCCCTTGCCCAGACGTGGGTCACTGGGGCCTCCCTCTGGAGCCAGGCCTGGAGGAGGGCACGGAGGCGAGTGCTTGGTGGCCAGGCCTTTGCCCATGGGGCCCGGTCGGGCTCAGACCGAAACGGTGACATGGGCCTTCCCTCCCGTGGGCTCACCACCTGCAGGAGGGGCCATAGGGGTGTGGGCTGGGCGGCTGCAAGAGGCGGGGACCCTGGCGGTCTGATCCTCAGCTACAAAAGCTACCTCTAGGGACATGGAATGTCACCTCTCTGGCGGGAAAGACCCAGGACACGCTGGATGGACTACATCTCTCGACTGGCCTGGGAACACCTCGGGATCCCTCCGGATAAGCTGGTGAAAGTGGCCTGGGAGAGGGAAGTCTGGGTTTCCCTGCTTAGGCAGCTGCCCCCGCGACCCGACTCCGGATAAGTGGCAGAAAATGGATGGATGGATGGATATGTATGTGGAAAACCACATAAACACTCCTTATAAGTCTTTAGTTTTTATTTATGTACCAAAATAATAACATGGTAAAGTAAGTCTCATTCCAACTAAATCCCCTCTGCTTTGTAAAAAATAAATAAATCCTATATATTAACTCTGTCTTTTCTCAAAAAAAAAAACAGATTGAAAAGGTAACAGGAGCTCTATCTGGACTTGGGAGGCGTTTTTCTGGAAACTAAATTATAAAAATTACTTTGAGCATTTTTCACCTTGAGTAAAGAATTAAGAAATACAGGAAAAATAACAAGTTAGCTTTGACTTCCAGCTGCTCTGTAGCAGAATAGCTGCTGTTTTGACACTCAAATAATACCAGAACAGTGAAAATATGAAACAAGATCACATATCTGGAACACGCTTTCTTCTACGGACTATGACTATTGCACACTGACGACTAAAATCTGTGGACCTCATGCCGGGTCAAATATGTTTGAAGAGCAAAACTATCCTTCACAAAAGACGCATTTAGTTAGTTTTTTCTCACCTGTATAATGTAACGTTCAATAAATGTCTCACGTTGCGCTGTAAGACCAACTAGAATCGTACATGATTACAAAATCGCAAATGAAACGTCGTGGTTCCCACACGGTTTCTACAGGGTCCCCTTTTCATCAACAACAATATTGTCATACCCCCCCTGATCCCAACAACCAGATGCACTCCAATGCTTACAAAGAAACCAAATACTCTTTTGTTTATTGGCTTCATTAACCCTAGTTAAAACCCTGTCAGTGGCAGAAGGAATCATCTATTCCTCTGCTATAGTATTGTGAGGCATTTTGAAACCGCAAACTCTGCAAACTACTTCAGGTGAGTTAAGCTTTCAATGAGACAGGTGTTGCTTTAGTAATACAACTTAGCTAGTTTATTTCTAAAATAAATTAGCAGGCTTTTCTTTATGTTGAGGATGAGAAGTCCCCAAGTAGCATTGTAAGTGGGTTGGCTTATGTACTAATATTTTGAGACGTACAACACACTATCGTCTCTTCATTACCCTGGTCAAGCCTAGAGCAAGATATGGCTCATCATATTTTTTTGTATTTTTTTCTTCGGTAGAAGAAATCTCTGTATATATTTGCTAATTTCTCTGCAACTTCTTATGTCATGCTTCACAGGCTGGTGCACTGTCCTCCACAAAGACACCTTGGTCTTTTTCTTCTTCAACAGAAAAAAAAAAATTATTCTGGCAAGAATGCCCTAATAACTCTTCCTCTGCCACAGTGTCCCACTCTAACATGCCGCTTCTGTAACTAACAAGGAACCAAAACAAAGCAGCACAAGCACACAGGTGCTTTGTATCTTTGTTTTAGTTCCTTAGGGAAGTTGCACTGCTGTTATGGTTCAGACATAATCTTTTTATTAAAAGTTACAATATTGAGGGATCTTTAGAATTAATTTATCAGCATTTATTGCAAGAACTAACTGTAGAATTAGGTTGACATATCCTTACCAACAAATCAAGACTACTTAGTCTCATACAGCTTCTTATAGAGAAGGAAGATAAATAATTGACTCTGCATCGACTGAAATGCTGAAGCAGCTAATTTAAACCTTATGAAAGAAATAAAAGAAACAGCCGAAAACAAGCATAAACAAAACCATTAGTCATATTCAAAAGAAGGCTTTGGGAAAATGTTTATAAAAATATCTTGTAATGATCCATCTTCTTCCTTCTTATTTCTTGCATCCTGTAAGTTTCTGTGTAAGACAAACTATTAGTGCTCAAAATGTGATCCTTGTACCTTCTTACTGAGACCTCAAATTTTTTGACAGTCGGGTGAGTTTGAATCTACAGTTATGTCTCAGTTGATCAGAACCCTTTGCATGTTCTTTAAATAGTAAGGATTATGATAACAATACAGGGCAGTCATCCATTCAAGTGACGTGGTGCACAATGTACATAAAATGCTTATAACAGACATGACGTAGCACTGGGCTATTAAACTCTCATTCTATAGCCACTGTCCTGCAGGTTTTGAAGTTTTCCTGCTTGTACAATCGCGACTTACATTAATTGGTTAATGTGCTGAACGTCGGCACAAGCTGTTTCATTTTAATCAGGTGTGTTGGAGTAGGAGGGGGAAATCTGAAACAGTGTTGAATGGCTCTAATTTATATATATTTTACTCATGTGTTATTTTATGAGGCCAGGCTGAAATGTTCCATAAATTTTTTTAATATAATTTGGCAATAAATAAAGTGAGTCTGGATAATTACAAGAAATCTGTAGATAGACATTTAATATCCCAAAACTTCAAGGAAAAACGTCACATCCTAGGTCTTAGGAAGCTGAAATCAAATGTTTTTCATTCATTTGAAATCTTCCAAGCTGTTGAAAGGTGTGTAAACTTTCCTTATTGGACTGTTTTGGTCTTATTCTGTCATTTTGATTTGATTGTTCTTCTTCGTTCTAACTCCAACACTTAGTTGTGACCATTATGTCTTTCAAAACACAAGCTGTCCCCTGCTAGACACATTAATCACCATGCAGACCCCCTGCCTTCATATTCAGGCAGTGTCCCTGCCCGGAACAGCTAGACAATATATCCCTGTTTTCCTACACATGCTGATTGGCGCATGGATGTAGCGATGAGTGATGGAATGGAGAGGGACAGGCGAAGATGTGGAAAAGGAGGAGAGCGACATTCTCATTTACATGTTTATAGCTCCTCGGTGGGGAGGGGAAGGCACTTGTTTGCATGTGTTTCGAAGGACAAGTCCAATTATCAACCCCGTTGTTTCCTCTGCAACCCTTTGTGCCTGCTCAACATGCAAACACACAAAACCGGACACACACACACATTCATATGAGCCAGCTGTGTTCAATGAGAGAACTAGCTGGTTAGTGTGCAGTGGGGTGCTTATGCGCATGAGGGTCATATGTCATATGTCAGGTTTGGAATAGGCTCTGTTGTAATGACAGCTGTGTGACAGTGAGGGAGAACCCCACTCATCTGGGTTGTGCCAATCTGCTAATTTACTAATGCACAAATTAAGATTAACTAAAAAAAAAATCACAAACAAGAGACGGTGGATGAGACATAACATATGCCATATGGCAAACGTACAACTCAAGCATACCTAATGTGTTTTTTCCATGTTAATGTAATTCTATTTGTCACTATGGCAACAAGAGTGATTGACAAGGCAGAAAAGGTTAGATGAAGCAGCAGAGAACGAGAAAATAAGTGTTTAAATTTTTGTGTACTGAAGGCATCATCTTAACCTCTCAACCCCACAAACCTATGCACAAAGATAAAATAAAATGCAACAATCTCTTCCAGAGTAGCCCCTAAAAAAATAATCAAAGTCCACAACATGAAGGCTAACCACACAATCATGTGCCATCTGATAGTCAGCTTCTCATCTCCTTATTCCTCAGCAATTCTCTTTCCCAACTCCAACAGATACACAAATACACAAACAGGATGGGAGGGGAGAGAATATTAAAAACAAACAAACAGAGAATTGACTTGCTGAGAAGAATTACAGAGGTGCTGATTACATCTGACCCCTCACCTCTGATGTCAAGAAGCGCTACTCTTCTCTCCCTTGTTCGCTATTCCATTTAATGTGTCAACTCTCATCACCCCCACTTCTTTGCCAATTCCTGCTAAGGATTTACATTTTAAACATTAACTTGGGGCTCTTGGGGAGTATTTTGATCAAGGAGACAAATCTCCCTAACAGTGGTTGGTAAAACCTTTTGTCTATCTAACAGAGGTTCTAACTGTCCATTGACCCTGCTTATTTACCATAATCCTGTGTGCCTGGCCTTTAATTTATAGCAGGAAGCTATACATGGAAGACATATTTAGACAAATACACATATTTAGACAGACATATTTAGACCTACATTTTTAAATAAAAATTACCTATACACAAATAATTACTCCAATGTCAGGAGTATTTTGTCAGCTGGTATTCATTTAGAAACTTAATTCTGTCCTTTATTGATATTTTTTTTATAAACTTTACACTAACTGAACCTGTGGAGTCAGGATGTCAAAACATAATTAAACTTATTATAACTTGTGTTTTAACTATTTTATAAGAAGTTTGGTTTGGTCTGGTACAAATGCAACATGTGTGCATGATACAGGATAGTTGCATATTGTAAGAAGAAAAAAAAGTACTTTGTTTTATAACCAAATACTCAAATATGTTATTTAAATAATTTACTTCTCTACACAGTAATGTATGCTCAAAGGTTTACTCTGTGGCTTAATGAATTAACAAGATTGACAAAGATAACATTTAATGCTTTGGAAGAAATTTCACAAAGTTATTATTTGAGTGGTGATTCCCCCCCCCCATATTATACCACATTATTTTAGTATCTAATGGATGAAATTTCCGTTGGAATAGACAACAAATAGCTACAAAAATTATTCCTTATCTTTAATTCCACTTTTATCAGGAATTTTTTGGTAATCTCCTAATGGATCAGCACGGTAGGTACAGAATATGAGTGTTAGAGCTGTTCCACCAAGTAGTCACAAACTGGCACTCTTAATTCAGTGAAGGGGAAACACTGTTGCTCAACATCAAAAACACTCTGGAAAACAATCTTAGTAAATAACAGAGCGGCACGTGAGACTAACTCATTAGCTAGCTTAGTTCTTCTTCTGAGGAACTCCTCGGGAGTATAGATTTCACAAACCTATAATAAAGCTGAATGTAACCCGGCCAGCCAAGGCTTATCTGGTTCACACTAAGGCCAAGTGAGAATAGGTTCTGTGAACTTTTCAACTGTACACACTGACCACACGATCAACCCACAAGAAAGCCTATCAGCTCTAAGAATTAGGGCTGGACGAAACAGGAAAAAAAGCATATTGAGTAAAAACGAAGAAAAAGCCATGTTAGAACCATTGATAATTATTTTATATATATATATATATACACACACACTATTAAAAAAAAACAAGGGAACACTAAAATAACATCCTAGATCTGAATGAATGAACTATTCCAAATAAACACTTTGTTCTTTACATAGTTGAATGTGCAAACAAAATCACACAAAAATTATCAATGGAAATCAAATTTGATCCAGATATATA
>JBAMHW010000018.1:22214285-22248747 GCA_037177495.1 Rhadinocentrus ornatus | reverse complement strand
ATCTAAATGTATTATTATTATTATTCTCACTAACCACTTTAAGTACTGTATAGTAAAAACTGCAACCAACCATTAATTACTGCATTTCTCATGGTCCATACTTATATAGCGCTGTCATCCAAAGCGCTTTACAGAATACATCACATTTACACACACATTCACGCATTGATGGCGGAAGCTACCATGCAAGGTGCTCAACCATGACCCATCAGGAGCAATTAGGGGTTCGGTGTCTTGCCCAAGGACACCTTGACATGAACTCGACTTGGCGGAGGATCGAACCGGCAACCCTCAGGCTACAAGACGACCGCTGTACCTTGCTGAGCCATGCCGTCCCTCATCATATACATCATATACACACTCGCACAATGGTAGGAATATTGGAAAATTTGAAAATCTCATCAAAAAACACTGACCATTCAATTGGTAGGTGACTGGTCTGATTCATGGGCCACAAGTGTCAACAAAAGAATAACAAAAATGTAGGAGATTTATTCAAATTTAATCACATATTCTGTTTTAATAGTAAACTTAAGTAAAAAGTCTTTGCAGACAAACACAACATGAGCTAACACATATCTTGGTCAACTTAACACAAGGACAAGTTTTGTTTTCTGCCCGTGATGAGACTCCAGTACTGATCACTAAATATTACCAATTCTTATAAAAAGTTTAACCCAAGTGTAATAAACTAAATATGAGAGGCTGTATGTTCAGTCCTTACAACCACCTTGCTTTTAAATGTTATCACATATTGGCTATTTCACTACTTTTTTTTTTTTTTTTTTTTTTTTTTTAACTTTCTGTTTAATATTTGTTGCCATTTTCACAGAAATCCCTCTCATGGGTGACAATGTGTGCGTTATTATATGTGCACTTCTGTTGGGCTGAGTCTCCCTACAATCACTTTAATGCACTAAGATGTTGTCAAGCAGGAATGTTATTGATGTTTCTACGGCAACACAGAAGCTTGAGCTCAGGATTATGATGACAGAGAGAAACAAGGAGAGAATATGACAGAGAAAATAAATTTACACAATTTAACTACTGTACAGAGTTGAAACTCTTCATTGTCTTTTCTTTTTTTTATATATTCTGTCCAGTTTTTGATGAGTGGACCATTTATATCATAGGAGAGGAGAAAGGGATGGAGGATGAATGGATGTTGGTTAACAAGAAAAGAAAAAAAACTAGACTAAATACATTTCTATCCCAAATAAAGTTGATTGCTATTGCCTCAATTAAGACAAAAATATATATGGCACTCCATTAGGTGCAGAGAGAGTTAACTTTAAGTCCAACTACATGTTTCAGCATTAAAAGAAATTGAGAGCAACCCTTTTGAAATGATGCGCGTCAAACATGAATATGAAAAGAATGACACAAAATCCGGGTAACTGATTGGTCAAAGGAACAATAATGAGATGAAGAGATACAGAGAGGGATATAGAGAGAGAGAAGTCCCAGTTTGAGCGTGGCTTTGAATCCAGCTGGCACAAAATGATGCTACATGTCCTTTAAATTTGGCATCTCTAGATTCCTCGCACATACTCACAAACACAGACTTAAAATGCACACATTCTCTGTTTCCCCTCTCTTGTTCTTCCTCTGCCTGTCCCACATCAATCAAATCTACTCCCAAAATGATCATCTGTTTAAGGCAGATTATCTTAGGGAAAGCCATCTATCGAATTACAATAGCACTACTTTATCCACCTAGCCAGACATCATCCCTGGAGTGAGTGTATTTCCTGGTATGTGTGTGTAGCCACACACACAACAATGTCCAGTTCATTTGTTTTCAGATGCCAACATCCATGTGTTCACATACACTCCTCTCCCTCTCCTGAAGTGATTGCGCCAAATCATTTGCGTACAGTTTGTTTTAAGAATTTATTTGCATTATGGTCCAGTATCACTGGACACCAATAAACATCTGCACTCTTTTCAGATCAATACATATGAACAACTATGATGCTCAACATGCCAGTATGCCTTTACAAAATCTTGTAAGAAAAGGGATTCTTAAGGGAGAAGTCTGCTAATGAGGACATTACTTATATTTCTTTTATATTTAAAAAGATATGTGCCTGTGCTACCTCTTGTCTAATAAAAGCCTTTCATGCTAGAGCTACTACACTTACATTAGGCCAATCTGTCCTGAAAGCTTCTTTTGTTTTTAGATTTAGTAGTGCAAAAACATCTGTTCTTTTGATTTTTTTTTCTGATCTCATCTCTTTGCAAAATGTGTGTGCATTTATGAATAACACTGGTATTTCTTACCCATGCATTAACTTTTTACTGAAGGTCTATATGAATAGCACTTGATCTACAACTCTTATCTGTAGCCTTGGCCTTGAGAACTTGGGAAAACAATAAAAAGAAAAAAATATGCATGAATACATGTAAAAAAGAAATGCTGGGCTATTTCTCAGTACTTTCACATGTATCATTTAGCAGAGAGGTGTGTTGTTGGGATTAACATAGAAACTCGGAATCCCTCCATCTCTCTGCAGATTGTAATCAAAAATTATTTGAACAATTTTTGCCAGTGTCTTAAAAATTAAAAATGTATATTTGTTCCAAGTCAATCTCCCACTAAACAACCTCACTGTAGTGAAGCCTCAAGCTAATCTAACCTCGTAACACAAGATGTGTATGCCCCGATTAATGGGAATGAAAGATTAAGATGTGCAGCGTCAGAAATTAGTGTTAACAAACAGTCTGCTTCCTTCTAGAGACAGAAAGTTATTCTGACTTGTAATTACAAGAATTTTCACCACCATTGCCAACACCACTTAATAAAAAGCAGCGTAGGACAAGTGTAGAGTGACTGGAGCAGGGTTGAACATGAGGGAGTGTGTGCGTGTGTGTGTGTACTCCTCAGCCGAAGGGCTGTGTGCTGCAGGCACTCTCAGCGAACAATCAAAACAGCTCAATTTAGGCTTTATCTCCAGCTCAAGCATACACACACACGCGCGCGCACACACACACATACTCAAAATCTACACAGGGCTGAGACAAAGGACAGTGAAGTGAGGAAGCGTGAAGAAAGCAAGAGGGGAAAGGGACATCAGTGGTTGCTGTGGTGTTGATGCCAGCAGTTTGGAAGGTCAGGTGAACTTGGAATTCGATGCATACTGCAAATGATCAATATTTCTCCTCTTTTTTTTTTTCTTTCCCCTCTTCCCTTTCTCTTCTTCTGACCCAGGAGTACCAAGACCTGGCAGTATTGACTGATAGCAACCACAAAGTGATCCATAACAACAGGTCAATTACTTAAAAGCACAAACGCAAGCACACACCAAAGCCAATCTGCATGTATGACAATGTGTAATCAGCTGTTTATGGTAGCCTTTTCTTAATAATTTACTCCTTACTACATTTGACAGATTATTGCAGAATATAATGAACCCCAAAACATAAAAACCTATTCTTTATTAAACTTATTGCATACAAAATCAGCTAAAAATGACAAAGTAAATAACTACTCAGTCAAAAACTTGAGTGACATTGCTTTGCACTGCATTTCCTACCTATATTTTGTTTATATCCTATCAAGAAAAGTGTTTCGTTATTGATGGGGCCGCTCTGTGTGTGTGTGTGAGATATAGGTCTTCCTTTGCTTCGTCAGAGCTGTCAAACTGCAGCTACTGCTTCCACCTTCAGGCCAAAAGAGGTACTGCAGGTAAGGGAAGCTGGACAGTGGAAATGTGAGGCCTTGCCAGTTCACTCTAACAACATACTAATTAATTATATTTTTTTTAATTTCTCATAAAACAAAACTCTACATCTAACTATGCAGAGGACTTTAAAATCTTGCTATATTGCTATAGGGTATTTTCTATATTAATGACATTTTAATTTAATTTATTAATGACTTTTTCTGAAAAGAAGTTCAAATTTTGGGATTGTTGACATTAAAAGACTTGGAGAGTATTGAACTAAATTCCTGTATTTCAGAATGATATTTTGCCATCTTTGGCAGGCATATTTGGAGGTAAGGTAAAACCATAGGAAAGCATCGTGTGGCGTAATGAAACAGGACCACAAAAAAGGAAAAAGATTTGTGACACTGTAGTAACATGGTAAATATTTTAGCATTCAATGTTTTTTTTTAAAAATATCTTAAATTATTCCATAGACAAAAGTGTCTTCAAGCTCTTTTAATCAACATACTTTAACTTAGTTGAAGAGTAACTTTTTTAAGACTGAAACTCGTGTAATTCCACATTGGCAGCATGATGCTAGAGAATTGTATTTATTCATTTTTAACCAAATTCAAAGTTTACAGCAGTTAGACTGACTAAATATGAAGCAGACAGAAAAGGAAGTGAGACCAGAGGAAAGACAGCCAAGCAGACAGATACATACAATGCTTCAAAATTATGTCAATAAACAGAGTTTATTCACAGTTTGGAGCTAACAATAGTGTCCATTTGTGTATATGCGTATTATTATGTGTGTATATGTGTGTTCTTGGTTTGGTCAGGGTTGTTATGGTAAGGACAGCACTTCTGCAGGCTCCTGGCCTGTTCCTGTACGATTGTCCTGTGGAGGAAGTGATGTCACCAGTTTGTCTTCGTCCCCTCTGACACAGGAAGAGGACCAGAGAGGGATGCTGGAGTGGCTGGCTGTCTGCCTGTTGTTCTTCAGTGTCCAGTGCAGCAGGGCAGGTGATCGACAGAGTTTACAGAAAAATGGAAACATCCAAACTTCCCTTTAATGTGATATCTGGAATGATGGACGAGGATCTAAGCGCATGTTTGAGCTATGCCTGGTATTCATGTATAGTTTAAAGGACTATGCAAAGGAAAATACCCTTTCAACAGTTGAAAATACAAAGCATTTCCTTTTCAATTTAGACTTTTGAGCGTAATATCTTTTAATTTCACTTTTAAATCACAACTCCCTTTTATCTGTGTAACTGGTATCAGATTATTAAGATACAGACTTCGCCTGCATTGATCTGCAACCTGCAGTAAAAAAAATGTTTTTTTTTTAAAAAACACGTTTTCAGCTTTACATTAAAATAAACGACAGAGAGAAAATATTTTAACAAAAATACTTTTTAATGGAAAGTGATTTTCCTCTTGAGGTTTTAATACAAAATCTGTTTCTGGGTCATTTAAAACAGTATTCATTTTTTATCTAAAAGAGCATTGGTTTATACAATTCCATGCTCAGTGTAAAAACCAGTAAAAACTGAAAATAAACCAATTTAAAAATTATCCCTGAAGGTTGCAGAAGAAGGCTTCCTTTAATTGGACACTGCATTCTCCTTCCCCAGGTTTTCACCTTTGTCATCACTATGTATTTGCAAAGTCTTTTTCTTCGTTGCTCTTTTAACACTGCAGTTCTCCTAAATTCATCAGCGAAGCTTGTGTCTTTTTTAACAGCACCATATGAAAATACATTGAGCACCATAGATAGTAAGCAAAAATTATTTTTCACATCTGCAGTACCACTCTGTGTTTTTGCCCTCTTGTATCTCTGCATGTGTGTCCACATGCATATGTGTGAGCTCAGTTCACCTACTCCTCTCCACAAATGACAGTACTGTGGGTAACAAGCACTTCTGCACATTTTGACTGGCCAACAAGGGCTTAATGAAAAGTCACATAACAATGGAGAGAAGAGGAGAGTACAGCAGAACGCTGCAGATAAACTACCAGTTTGTTAGACAATGGCTTGTCAGCCTGATCTCCCCTCCACATCTCATTGTGGCAAAGATAAACAATTCCAACACACATACTCACCTGTGCGCATACTGTACTGTATGCTCATACAGCAAATGCCTGCGCATATAAAAAATAGTTAACAAACAAAAGAAAAACATTCTCAGATTAAGCCATATGAAGATGAGAAGGTGCAAGAAAAGCTAACTATATGTCACACACACTAATGCAAACACTGGGACACACACACACATACAGACAGTATAACAGGCTGTACAAGCAGGATTTAATGACAGCGCCCTAACAATAGGGAGCAGAGCAGCCCAGCTATCTGCCTGTCAAACAATGAAGGGGGTACTGCTGAAGAGCTTGTCACCACCAATACATGTAAACACCCGCACAGACACACTGAAAAATCATCACAAAAATAAAACATGAGCTGTAGAGTGTGTGCACGTGTGCGTGCCAGCAGGCACAGACACACACATAAACGAGGTAATTCAGAGCGCTGCCATTTATGTGAAGAGCGCTCCGTTTTTCAGACTGTGAGTGGAAGTGAATTTGCTTTTTCTGTCGAGTGCAAGTCAGGTTGGATTAAACAACACTTGGCCAATGTTGATGGGTTATCACTGTGCATCTGTGTGTACATTTGTGCGTTTGTGTACGCCTGCTCTGTGACGATGCCCATGGGGGCCTGGATTTGATGCAGGCAAATCTACAGACAGTCGTCTTCTCCTGTCAGGACCCATCTCTTTCTTTGTTTTCTCTCAAGGTGTCCTTTCACTGTTGTCACTGTTTCACCGTTGGTCTTACTCATCATCTTTCACTTGATTTTAATCGCTTACATGTTACTCACCCATCCTCACCCTCATCTCTAATGTTTACACTTTAACTTGCACAAAAAGATGACTTTATAAGCATGTAGCCTCAAACTGCAGAAACACGAGCTTCTGAGAAGGTGTCAAGTCCATCCTGTGCCAAAAATGTCTCTTTCCATCTAAAAAGAATTCTCTCCAAACACCATTTTTCTCCTTGTTTTACTTACCAATAGTGGGACTTTTAAACTCTATGGAAGTGCTTCTTTATTGTGCTGTTTTAAGTGGTATTTAATTCATCTTAAGACAAATTAATAAACTGTACATAACTGCATAAAACTGTTGATGTTTTAGGTCCATCAGAAACATATTAAAATTCTAATCCAAGAAAGTTAAAGATCTAACGCCATACAGCCAGATGTGAAGATCAATACCCTTTCTAATATGAACAATTTCACATGAATAAAGACACACATTACTTTCGTTGACATTTTGGTTGAATGTGTATTCTTTCTATAAACACACAAACAGCTGGTCTTCTGATTGGTGGACAACAGCTCTATCACCAAATCCACAGCACATGGTGTTGCTTCCCCTAAAAATAATAAATCATAATAAAATATTATTTGGCACATTGCATCGGGGTAGTGTAAACAAACTGCTGCTTTGTAAACTTCAGTATGTTCATTATGATACAGCTTAACAGGTTATTGATTTAGACTCGAGGAATTCAGATACATGAACCAGCTACATTTCCACTTCAGAGCCTCCCCCAGGCACCTGTTTACTCATCTTATTCTCTTTCACAGACTTCAGAACATTTGTTGCTCATCTAATTCACCTAAAAAGGTGCTGATCCTAACACTCAGTGAGTAACACAAATCTGTGAGAGTGCTAAATTGGATGGATTTAAGGGGACTGAAAAAACTAGTAGTCTGAAAAAGAGAATGAAAAAAAGGTCACAATCAAGTAGAGAAAAGTAATACTAATGGTGTCTGGACGGCAGTTAGATAGAGAGTTGATCCTGCAGTCCTTTGGTTATTTTTGTAAATGTTGATGACCTAATGTTATGCACTGCTGAGGTTGCATTGCGCACACACACACACACACATAATGTGCAGTGTTTCAGATGAGGACAGTTTGCTTAAACCAACTGGATCCTTCTCAGTTGAATATGTGAGTGGGGACAGCTATTAAGAAATTATTAGTGCAAAATAATTAAGTGTAAATGTAATGTGATGTAAATAATATTAACTGTATTTGGAAAAAAACTAATAAATGTTTACAATTAGATTTAATCTAACAAATAATGACTAAAATTGGAAAATAATCATTTTCGATGTGTTTTCTTCTAAGACTCAAAATTAACACTGGCTAGCACTTCAAAACCTTTTCATGTCTACTTCTTGGATTTTTAACTTTTAAAGTAAATCCACTCAGCCTAAAATTGTAGTTTTTGTTGTGTACGAATATGAGCAAAGAGCAAATAAGAGGCAACCCAGTTTAGAGTATGGATCTCAGTAGTTTGTTTAAATACCTGACATTTGATTCAGCAGTCTCTTTCCTTGTCAGTCCCTCTCTTAACCCCCTTTTTGCCCCCATTTCTCTTTTACTAACTTTGTATGCCTTGTCCATGCCTGGCACACAGCAGGAGATGGGGGCTTCCATCCTTAAATGCAACACAGTGTGAAACACCATAACAATCTATAGGATTAAGTGAGGTGATGAGAAGTGCCAGAGCTTATTTGAGGCTTTTTTGGCAAGTAATGCAAAGACTACATTTAACCTGAATGTGTGCATTGGCGCACTGTTCTGCATGCATAAAGCCTTATCAAAAGTTGTGGACATCTTTTATGTTTTACAGGTTACGTATCAGTCTATCTTCAACCTAAAAAGGATCAACTGACTCACAATTAATTATAAACCCCATACCAGCACCTCTCCTCTACTCTGCTGTGGCCTAATCCAAAGTGGTGCCCTGTTTCCATTAGTGAGCTACCACAGTTTTATCCTTCTGCTCCATTAAGGGTCACTCTTATTCCATCTATTCATAAAACTATACAAAAACCTGTTTTTGGCTACTTCTCTGCCAAGTACTGACTTCTCACCTTGAGCATCTGGACATATTTCTACCTTCTTTACCTTTGTCAGTCTTGTGACATTTAACTATAATGGTTGTTTATTATTTTTACGTCTACACAAATAGATACTCTACAATTAATCACCAATAATCGTTTGTCTTGTTTTCAGTCCTCAATAATAACATTTTATTATTTCAAATATAAATTTTGAACCATTTAAGAATATGTCGACCCTCATTACACTAGTATATAAACACACTATAATACGGGTGCTACTGCTATAGTATAATACTTAAATACTTTATTAACTTGAACATGAATGTATTCAAGTTAATAAAGGTTTTGAGTTGGAAAATGTGATGAGAGATAAGATGGGAATAAACACCTGCAAAATTAGTGTGCAAGCAGTGTAAATAATTAAAACAGTAGATGTTCTCAGTCTAAAATCTAAAAAGAAGTTGGAAACATCTTGCTGGGGCAACTCTTAAAGAATTTAAAAGACAGCAGAAATATGGAGTAATTTTGACCATTTTTACATACTTATGTGTTTCATTCAAGTAGATTTTTATATTAAGTATCAAAGACCGCTATTGCAGGACTGGGTCATGACTCTTACTATCAAATGTGTTTGTAAAACCAAAAGGGAATACCGCACAATCCTGACAGTACCCATTTAAAGTGTGTGTATTCATGTATGTGCTGCATGTATTTGTGGTATACTATGATTTCTGGGTGCACGTTTGTTTATGTGTCTCTTGTTGGTTTTATGTGTGTTTGTCTATGTGGGTGTGTGTCCCATTGAGTTTAATGGTCCCTGGAGGCAGGCCAGCGTCCATCAGCAGACAGCAGGCATTAGTGCTCTGCCCGAGTATCGATGGACCACCGGTGCTTGACAGCAGGCCCCTCCCTACAGTCGCAGGACAAGATGGGTATATGTATGGCTCTGTGTGTGTGTGTGTGTGTGTTTGTGTGCATGTGTAATAGACACAAAGTGTTTTAGGATACAGGCATATATACACACAGAAATAGAGATGTCTGTGTGCATTTGAGAGATTGATATGTCTGTGTATGACCCCTGACCTCAGGCTATGTGTCACAACTCTGTGTGTCTATGTGTGTGTCTGGAAGTGTGTGTCAGAATGAGGGGTCGCCTGGCTGTCATCGATCTTACACACACCAGGCCAGCACTTAACACTTGGGACTGTAGCGAGTAATACACTCACACCATCTATTACAGCCCCACTGGAGGCACAGCATGTGTGTGTGTGTGTGTGTGTATGCGTGTGTGTACATGGCCTATTGCCAAACCCATGCTGTTGGTGTTCAATGGCAGCACAATAGATTACACATATAACAGTGTAACGATACATCTTCTGTTTTAATTTCTCCCCTCTTTTCCTCTTTGTGTGTGTGTGTGTTAATTTTTGGACGTTTAGAAAAAACAAAGAAAGGCCTGTTCAACTAATTTTACAAACACGGCATCTTCAAGTTACTGAATGCAATTTTACTTTGATTTTAATATGCATATCATTGAATTTCTCACAATTTACAGCTATTACAGTTCAAGAGGTTCCCCAAATAGCAGACACTTTTGGGTCTAACATGGGCTACCTATGGCTATTCTGGCTCAGTTGCAAGCAGTGGCAAGTGTTGTGTGCACCAGATGTGGGCCTGGTGTCATTCCCTAGCTTAGATGAGGATTATGGGAAGTGTTGTGTGGCCCAAAAGTGGTTCAAATATGATGAGTCGGCCTTGACATCGATTACAGCAAGCTCCTTGTGGACCACATGTGGTGGTGCTGTGGCAGAGTTTTAGCAGGCACACTCCCATAGAGTCAATGCTGTAAATCAAGGCCAAATATGGGCCTAAGCAGAGCTGTAGATATAGGCTACATTTGGGCCAAACATTTTTAGGAAGTGGACACCAGCTGTTAAGGAGTCTGGATCACATCAGAAATAAGAAATTATAAGAGCATAAAAAGACGATTTTGTGGGGATAGTCTTGATTAATGGTGAACTAGCCACTTTCCAGTTTGACACGTTTGACTCATATTCTTCCAGCTATTCTAAGAAGTTCTTGAAGCATGGTAGGTGGACACTGTTCTACAGGTGGAGGCTGTTGCTGTCTTGACGTGCCATTGTGAAGAAAGGGGGGAGTTGGCCTACAACAATGTTCAACATCAAAGTATATGCCATGATTGTCAAAGGAATGCCAAAATCCAAGATTTTCCAGCAGATAATTGGAGTGAAATTCAAGGACATGGTTTTAATGGTGCTGCTGACTCCTGTACAGCTGCTATACAATTTACATTTTTATGCTTTTCTTTGATATCTGGCTTTTGTGGAAAACACCTCTATAACATTTCTGCCCACAAACAAAAAAGAAAAAGAAACCAGGTTAACACCAGCAAGGTATTCTGTGAGTTTTCCACATTTAAAGAAACACTTGCACTTTAAGCATCCCTGGTTAAATGATATTCTGTGGATAACTGCTTTGCAAGGATTGATTATTTCTGTTTGTAGACTACAGACCTTGCAATAGGTCTTATTCAGAGGTCCCATTATCAACCTTCACAGAGTCACTTGGGGTTAAGGGACCTTTCACTGTACATCCCACTCAAATGAACAAGCTTCATATGCAGAACAAAGAGCTGACTCTCTGTAGTAATGTTGTCCATCTCTCTGCACGCACGGATGAAAATAGTGCAGTAAGCATGCTGTCAAGACACATATAAACATGCATCTGTGTGTGTACACACTACTCAGTTCACCAGTGAGGTGTGAGTAAAACGATGTCTATGCCACTGAATCTCTAGGTCAGTTAGCCACCTGTCCTACACACATACACTCAGACACAAGCCTGCATGCACAAATGGTCACCCAACCAAGAAACCTTGTGTTACTTCATCCTTTCCAGTAATAGTTTGTCAAAGTAGCCAGCTAACTGAAGCTAAATAATGCTTTATACACAATTGGGCATTATCCGCTAGGCTAGCTAGCCTCTCACCACAGTAGCCTAGAGGCTAATGTCCAAATGAGATGGTTCATTTCAGCTCTCTCTGTCTCTCTCCCTCTCTCATCCACTTTCACTTTTCTGTGTTTATTTTCATGACCTTGTCCTTTTTCCCCCCAATGGAGGTAAAGGACAGGGGTGGTAGAGATGAAGAAGCAGAGAAAGAAGATAAGGTGTGATGGCCATGGCTGCTGGGGTTTTTCTGTGTGCTGGAGAGGGGCATTAAAGAACAGACAGAGAGAGAGAAAGAAACATACAAGGATAGACAGAAAGCTTTAGGCCATAGACCAAGTACCCTCTTAAGTGATCTGATTGCCTTCCTCGAGAACTGCAGTGACCAAACTCAGAATGGTTACTAATAATACATCCATTTAGACTGACCCTGCAAACAGGAGAGCACATGAACACACACACACAAACACAGAAGCATGCATAAGCAACGAGAAGGCCAAACACATATGGTTACACCAACAAAAAGAGATCCCTTCCTCGTCTTTTAATGCCACACAACAACAAAAAATAATACGGAAGAAAACTATAAAGAATAAAGAGAGAGATGCATGTAGAGCCATCACTTCCTTTAGCAGACAAGGAAAAGTGAATGACACTTATTTTCAAATGATCAACAAAGTGTTGTGATGTATATACGTGCGTTTGCAGAATGATAATAGGCTTGAATGGCAGTCATTGATTAGCTTTAGGCCTATGGCCCACTTAGAGCACACCATGTGTTCTCTCTCACAGAGCGGAACCCACACATATAAACTCAGCTTTCATCATTGGATGTTAGCTAAGACTTAAGAGACCTGGACAGACTGAAAGTTTAGATGGACAGTCTAAAATCAATGCACAATGATGGAAGAGCAGGGAACAGAGATGGATAAAAGAAGAGGTTAAGAAAAATATGAATAGATAGCTTATTCTAATTGTTTAAAAACGTTCATATTTGGAACATTATGTACGTTAGTTATTTTTACTTCCATTTCTGTAACTGTCGTAGTATATTGTAATCACTCAAACTTCCTCTTTAAGTAGTTTATTTGCCAAATTTACATGCAGATGCAAACTAAAAGGAAGAGATGAAAGCAGGTGTATGCTGACAGATTTGGCAAAAGCCTGAGAAACAAGTATAAATGCATAATGATAAACAGTGAGAGAAGGCCGTGTTTACATGTCTGACATACAAACAACTGCATTTACCAATGCATATTCAGTTAATTTATTACCACTATTACCGTATCAACAAACCTATTTTAAATGTATTGTACCAACAGAAAGGGCCAATGTTTACAAGTATTTAATGTTAACTTACCTTCCTTTGGGTAAACGTCAGATGTCCAAGGGTCAGTAAATGCACCATGTAATTAACTTATGTATGTTGTTCTGTATCATCACTGCCATGTTTTAGATCATTATGCAGAATTCATCATATAGCATCATGTCACCAACTGTCTCCACGCTGATAATATCTGTCATAAAACGTCCAGATGTGACGACTGAAGTTAAACAGCCAACATTGATGAAAAAACTCTGATAAAAACTTATGATCTGGCTAAAAACACTTTTTTTATTATTATTATTGATAGTAATAAAAGTTTACAGCAGCTTCACACAAAGTAAACAGTTGATAAAAAAATACATATATCATTGGCTGTTTTTAAGTTTTTCTTCACTTTTTTACATTAGATGATCAATTTAGTTGTAATAATCAGTTTAATATTTCATAAAGACCATAAAAAAATATATAAATCTTATTTGTGCCCCACATTTCCTGGTCAGTGCCCCTGCTTGGTCCTCTATCAAAACTTCTCTAGACCCGCCCCTGCATAACTAAAGTATAAACCTGTCTACCACCTGCCTACCACTGCTTTTGAAAAGAAAAAATAATTTGAAGTAAATGTGTGCCAGTCTGAAACATGAACCGCTAGTTTCCTCCATCTCAGCTGAACAATAAGTGCAAAAAGAGAGCCGATACCAGTGACATAAAAACCGATCAGCTGATCACAGACAGGCTTCGTGATTCACAGAACAGGAGACTGAGAGGAGGAGCCAAAGAGAAATATATATATATATATTCAATATGAGTGTATGTGCGACTGTGACTTGATAGGGTCATAGTATATGCACATCATTTCAACAGTCGACACTGTGACCCCTGCTGCGTCACAGAAGCATCTGCATTTACATTTCACTTACATATTGAAAGTTTTACCTTGAATTTGTCCACCACGTTTATCCTGTGTGGTGCCAGACTTCTTACACCTAGGAAATATGATATCTCTGGTTTGCTAACACACATCTTAAAGCTGGCCTGGAGCTGGTATTTACAAATTACTAGAGATTTCTATAATAAAAAACACACATGCAACATTGCCAGAGTCATTCAAAGACTTACAGCACCCCCAGCTGGGGGACATTCCTGATAAAAAGAGACAGAAAAAGTGTGTAGAGACACAGGTACAAACAAGTCATGCTGCACACATCCAGGAGTTTGTGCTTATTACAAAGTGTACTATTTATGTATCCTGTCTTTTTTCTCTATTTGTTTCACTCCCGGTCTGTACTTAGGTACTTCACACCCCTCATGTGTGTTATTTAGCTTACAGTGTTTGTGTAGTGTAGCAGGAGCTGAGCAAATGTTTTCCCACACACAGTCCAAACAAAGGCCAGGTGACATACACACATCTAAACAAGCACAGACACACACCATGAAAGAGGTGCAATTAGAACATCCTCCACCAATTAACCAGCTCTCTAAACAAATCCACATCAGGCCTCCATTGTGGCTGTGCTCAAAAACAGCCACTTGGGAAAGCAGCATAAAAGCTCAGATTGTATTCCTCCTCCACGACATGCATGTGTGTTTGTGTATGTGTTAGTGTGTGCATAAACTGGCTGTGGTCACATACTGGCACAGAATCTGGACTGTTATGATTGTGGTGGTGATGGGAAGATGATGTGCAATCACTGGTGGGTTGAGAAAGAAAGCAGAGAGGGAGGAAGAAGCACAACTCAGTCTGGAGAGCAATAGAAAATTAGAACCCAAAGCATCAACACGGGAAGTTACACCTCTGCTCTGTAGGACTGAAACTGCTTTTTTAACAGTATCACCTTTTGTTGTTAGTGGTGTTACCAGTTTATCATTTATAAAATGAAAACTTCTAATTTTGTTTGAGTAATTGTGTGCTTGCTACATTACTATATGACAAAAAATACCTTATATAATTGCATCTGCACAAGTATTCATAATTCCTTGTATTTACAGTCATAAAGGCACAAAACCCTAGCTCAAAATATTAATTAGCACTATTAGTTTATGTATCTTCTTGGCTACGATAATAATTAATGTAACCATTTCCGCTCAAATTCAACATCAAATATATTTTTAAAAGTTGGTATAATTCACTTGACCTGTGGTTGACTCATGGAAAACACAAGTCATCATCATCATTGTTATTATTAATATTTCCTCAGCTACAAATGATGCATATTGACCGAACCTTTGATATTGTACTGTATACAGATAAAGAGATTTGATGAACAGGTCCGTGTTTAAATTCATATATAGAACCGCAATGATGAAACGATGAAGAGAACTTCCTCCATGAGTTAAAGCCAGTTCCTGTGGCCCACAAGCAAGCAAGTCCTGATCCCGTGAGAACTCCTGCCTATGACAGCACACCCCATCTAAAGTGGCAGGAAACCATTTGAAATAATTTCCACAATCTTTGTGGAATCTAAGCTCATAAACTTTAAGTGAAGAACAAACCCTTAAGACTAGTAAAGAACAACCAGCACGTGTCCATGAGCCATCTTAGTACTATAACCTGAGTTTGAAAGGTACAAGCTTATTTTCAAAACCAAAGGGGATCTCCATTCCCAGACATCAGTTCATTCATTCATCTGATGTTTGCCTTTCTCCTCCTTATGTTCACTGCATATGTGAGCAACGGAGACAGAGTCAAAGAGATTATATTTCAGCCTCAGTGGGCAGACACAAAAATGTGTGGCGCCATGGCCCGCTGTGGACAGATAGAGACACAGCAGGAGAAAAGTGTGTGTGTGTGCACTTACGTGAGAGATATAAGAAAAAGGACAGTTAATATTAAATAGGGTCCAATAAAAAAAAATATTCAAAAAAATACATAAAATCATGTCACAAATTATGAATATATTGCAATAACTTTGCACTGCTCAATAATAATAATAATAATAACTTGCAATGTCTCACATTCAGACAACTTTACTCCTATAATGCTCCAAAACAAAGAGTAAAGCTATTGCATAATATGACAGTTATCTATTAGCATAGCTGCAGCATTTTGGATCCCAGAGAGATGCTGTAGCAGTTAGCGGTTAGGGCGGTTTCTCCAGGGGACACTGGAAAAATCTGTTAGCTTTCCCCTCAGAGGCCAACACTTGGTAACATTAGCATGTGGTACATCAATTACCGTCTACTTTAGCATTAGCACAGTCAACTGACAGTTAAGGGCCCTTGAGGGGCTTTTTAGAGTCTCCAGACAGGGAGAGACTGACAGAGTGAAGAAGTGACTTTAGCAGTTTGTGCATTAAAGCTGCACAGTGAGTCACAAAGCAAGTTAATTGCTCTTTAGCTAAATATCAAACACATTAGCCATTTTAGCAAAGACATGTTGACAGGCTGAAGGCTGACAAGCAGCTGCTCCACCTCTCTGGAGGGCTTTTTGACAAAACAGGTTCAAGTACTAATGATTCCCATATGCTGTGTTGATATATTGTTAATTATGACTGTGCATCCTTAACTAACATGGAAAATACATTTTGCTTGTCCATCTGACATTGTAAATTAAACAGAAAATAAAGCAAAAGCCACATCAGACACTGTTTGGCTCAAGAGCAGCAACCCAAAAACCAAACCGAAGGCATTGCAAAAAAGTAAATAAATAAAAGGTATAATTATTATTCTTAAAAAGATTCCTTTTTCCACTAAAACTTTAATGCTTTTTTTTCTCCAATCTATTAGAAAGCATTGAATAGAAAGAATAAAACTGTCTGTGGGGAAAACTGTTTAACAGAATGGCTCCTTCTGAAACAATTTCTGCTTCTGAGTTGTAAATATGAAGAAAAAAATCATCTTAAATTGCAAATCTGTTATCCTTTTCAGTGTTACCTTGGGAAAAATCAATACAAAGTCTCAAAGCACTGCAACAGCCACCACAACACAAAAACACAAATTTCTGGAGTGGATCCAAAACCTATTCCCATATGACCATGTAGCCATTTGCTATAGCTGCTCCATTTCTAACCAATACACTAATCACATAAATCATCTATTTGTTTTAAAACATCATTAGGGATTTTCACATACAGATTTGCACATGCATAAACAAATGCACTCATGCACTTGAGCCTTTGGAAGCACACAGTGTTGCACTTGATGGGAAATGAGCCAAATTAACTACCATACACTAATTGCTCTTTAATGGAAGCACACTCAGCACATTCATGTTTGTGCACACACACAATAGGCAAAACTAAATATCCTTGGGCTGTTATTATAATATTTAAAAATGCTCATCTATCACTATGAAGATTTCCATCCCAGCCCTAAGTGCAGGAATCTCTCTCATTTGTGAAGCAGCATTTTGATATGCAATTTTAAAATAACTAAGACCCCCTCTCTTGTACTATCGTGTAGTTATGTCCACAGTAGTTTTCATCATTGTGATTGTTGGTGCTCCCGTAAAAGGCTGATGTAAAATAATCTAAACTAGATTGTGGCCTGAAAGTCTGCAATCATAGCTAAATACTATAACTAGTAGTAATAACTGGAGCAAAAGATATTTTTGAAAGTTTTATAGCTTTGATTTGAATTGGTCATTATGTTTGAGTTATGATATAAATGCATTGTGAAAAGTTTAAATTCTTAAAAAGTAAAAAAGAAAAGATTGCTTGTAATGATTACCACAAAAGCTGGCATAGCAACTAATAGTGTACAATTATATTTAATGTATAGAAATTAACAGCACCACCAGCACTACCTCATCTTAGTCACAGCTTTTTGGCATAACATGCGTGTATATTTTCTAACTTCATACATGAAAAGTTAGTTGATAATGCCTTTTCCAGCTTGTACTTGTTTTTATCACACTTATCAAACACTGGTTCTTTGTGTGTGTCTGTGTGTGTGTTACATGGTTGGAGTATCCCCTGCATGCTGTGCTTAGACACCATAGGGGACATTGCTAGGAGGGGTATATAGGGGCTGGGTGACTTAAATGGAGAAAAATCCAATAATTGTATCCGTCCAGAGGGAGGTGAGCTTTTAGGGAGGGGAGGGTGACCTGCTATTACTCTTTTTTTTCCTCTCTTTCATTAAACCCCCAAATTCTAAGGTGAAGGGGTAACCTAAGAAAAAGAAGGAGCGAAGTAGAAAGAGATGAGGGTTACAGCTGAGCTTCCTGTTAAAGTATGTCCTTGTAATTAGCTGAGTATTAGCAGTGGTGACAATGTAAGAGCACTGGGCAGGGAAGCACCTTTAACACTCTACTCATTTCCTGAACTTAATCCTCCCCGCTTACTGGTAATAGTGCACAAGTGCACACGCATCTGGACACACACAAACACACACTCTCAGTCAAGCTCACATTCACATAATCAACCGCCTGCTATAATGGGAAAGGACTCCCTAAGCAAAGCTACGGCCAACAGCTCACCTTCAATCCCTATTGTGCTCAGAGTCATAATGATGGTTAACAACAGGGAATGTCAACCTGCGTGCTCATACGCAAACACTTATATCTGCATCAAGTTGTGCCCGAGTATAAGGTTGCGACTGTTTACTTCTCAAGTGTCAAGAAGCTTCAAACACCCAACGGTACTGCAGGCAAATCCTTGTTTCTTGTTCCCTCCAGTGAACGGACGCAGCAGACCAGGCCACAGGAGCTAAAATCAATTACTTCCAATTAAGTCAACCGGCGACTCTTTCAATGTGCCCCCAAGCCACTCAAGTCTTGCTTGCAGTCTCTCCAACCCCCACTCCTACACCACAAAGTGACACTCATACTATTTGCACATGTGCATACACACAAAAAAAAGCCACATCCACTTAGTGCGTGACTGTCTTTTTCTGTTTAGTGGTTAAATTATAGACCCAGAAACTATTACTGTGGCAATGGCTAAAAATGCTCTTGAACAGCAGTTTTCAGTCTGTCATTTCTATCCATCTGTACAGAACATATAATAGAACACATCATACAAAATGGCATTTAATTGTGCTTTGTATAATGCCCTTGATTTAATTGGGACATGTTAACCAAACAATTTCTTCTTGTCCTTTTGTTAAAAAAGATAATGTTTCCAGCTTAAAAATGAACCACACTGCTAAAATTCCAGTGAGGAAATTTAATAGTGATGTGCCATCCGCGAACGAGCCGACTCCGAGAGCCGATGCTTTGTAGTGAATCAGAAGAGCCGGCCCCAAGTTTTTGTTATTTGTTGTTTTGTTTTTTTTATTTTGCTGCATGCTTAGCTCTCAGTGCTCAGCCCCAGCTCTGTCCATGGCACTGCTTTGTATGGATTGGTCTGCATGGACTGGTGGCCAATCACATGTAAGGATATAGGATAATACTATCATAGTGGAAAAAAATGGGGGGAAACGGGATCAGCCCATCCAAGATGAGGCGTGTTATTTTTCTGAATGCCAACCTGCACTGAGGACATTAATGCTGGTTTCCTGAGACTTGTTTTGCTATTTTTTGTTCATTTATGCAAAATAGGAGTTTTGTTAAAATATTAAACAATAGTATGTGGTTTTGTGTCAGAATAAATGCACAAAAGGAGGCCCATTGTCATGCTTCTTATAAAAATGCTGACAAAAGGGTTTTCAAAACACAATTCATTCATTTTTGATAATTAATGTAAATTATGGGGCTAAAAAAAATGCTAAATTAAGAGCCGTTCGGGAGCTAAAAGAGCCAGCTCTCTGAAAAGAGCTGAACATCCCATCACTAAAATTTAACTCTGAAGGGAGGTGTGGCTTCTTGCAGTTACTGATCACATCTGATTGCTTTGCCGTTTATGTAGTTTGTCATACGTTTACTCACTGTCACAGCACAACATGCCCAACAGCTAAGCAATTGAGCTTGTTTGGTTTTGTCATTCAACAAAAGATCCAAGTTGTTATTACTTTTAATTTCAGGCATCCAGTCAGTGTGTCCTAAAATATGTTGGTGGTTCAAATCAAAGTTAAAAATAAACATTTTGAGCTTCAACATGCCATTTTAAATACATTTTAGAAAAATCCATATTTCAGAAACTGATAAAATTGATCTGCTTTTCCCTCAGAGCTCAGGGCTTGGACTGACTTACAATAACAACACATCTGACAGTAAACTGAGTAGCATATTATTGGGTAAAACAATGATGAGGAATAAGGGAGAATGAGAACATGAGAATGAACCATCAGTAACAAATTTTCAAACAGCATGTGTGAGATTTTGGCTTCACATTGATTTTGTACCACTAGATTAAATCAAAAATGGTAAGAGACACCTGAACTCAATCCAGAGCGCACCAGTGGAGATGAATTTCTATAGAAAGCATGTTATAAACAGCACAGAGGGGGACTGCAAATCTTGTCATTGACACAACAGTCTGAGCGAGCGTGTGGTTGTGTGCGCATGGTTGTGTGCGTGTGTGTGGGTCTGCCAGTTCCCAGTCTAGCGCTATTGTCTAACAAGGTCTAATTAGCACTATGGCACAATAAATTAGCATAATTATGCAAACAGGGCTGCGCTAAAGGCCTGGCACAAGAGAAAGCTACGGGGGTCACCTATTACAACACACATACACATGTTCGAATGTGCACACACAAATGTAATCACAAAAAAACACTTTGACACTAGTTTAACATTTTAGACATGCATATAGAGCCTTTAGATTAAAAAAAAAAAAAAAAAAAAAAAAGCACCTGTCCCACTCTTCAACAGACTGTGTCAAGAACATGAGGCCATTATGTGGAAGGCTCAGCTTATTTGATTTGGTATATATGTGTCTGCTCTGCTATACTGATATGCCTACGTCTTCCCCTGCAAATATCAGATATACACGCAGAAATGATCAGCTCTCCACCAAGCTGCCTCACTACACTCAAACATTCAAGGCTTATAGTATTTACCAGCAGGGGTGATAGGTGAAGTCTGTGGGAGATAATAGGGATGACTGAGAGGCTGAAAGGCTGGTAGCCATTCACACAATGACAGCTGTAGTGAAGAAGGCTCTATTAGGCTTCATTAGGATGTTTGGCTCTTGATTTTACACACAGACACAATAATATACACACACAGACACATTTACCTACATGTTTCTATCACTTCAGAGGACATTTAGCATGAAGGCATCTTTTCTTGCTTTTTCAAAGACTCCATAACATAACTGACACAAAAACACATAAATGTAAGAACAAAATAATAAGTGTTAAACAGAGTCTGGATCCCAAACACTATAGCGCACTATTACAATAACTCTGTCTATATACTTGAAGGTGTTTATTGTTTTAATTGGATCCCCATTAGCTGCAGCAAAACTGCAGCTATTCTTCCTGGGGTACGACACATGTGTGTGTGTGTGTGTGTGTGTGTGTGTGTGTGTGTGTGTGTGTGTGTGTGTGTGTGTGTGTGTGTGTGTGTGTGTATGGGAACACTAGTCAATTGCTGTCACTTTTGAGTGAAACATGAACCCAACAAGAAGCCCCAAAGCCTAAAAAGCCATCTTAGCAAAAACCCTGTAACATCAACAAGCTTTAAACCCTCTCAACCACACATCCACACATTCCGTAATTAATTCTTAATCACCCCACCCCAAGGGACCTGTATTGTATCCTAAAATCCTGACCCCTAGCAGGAAACAAGTACTCCTAAAATCCTAGACAAGACATGTACAAAGCTTTCTTACAATTACAAGCCCCCGCCATCAGCTAAAGAACCATGAAGGTCAGTAGTTCAGAGTTCAAATAGTTCAGTGATCAAGTCTGGTCTGACAGGGGTCCAATCATTTCTTAGCAACACACACTGAGCTACAAATATAACGGCAGTTTTATGAGCTTTGGGTGACAATGCAGGAGGCTTTTTACATGGATACTTTACAAGGACCAACATAACCTTTCATCCAAAGTGCCCATCATACAACACACCTAGGGACCCCAGGAAAACGTCTTCATAGGTCAGATAAGTTAACCTAAATTAGACCCTTAAAAATAACTATGACAGCATTGTTTGATTTAAATTATTTGGGGGTTTTAATCAAGAAAGATTTATTTTAATCTGTCTTTATTGCCATGTACTTGCATATAATTGATTAAATAATGGAGTGTTGAGAGTCAGATCAATATACAAAAATAAGTTACACCAATATTCGGCACGAGTTTCTTCAAATATGTCTAAAACAGTACGTTGTCTGAGTTCCCCAAGGAGTATGATGTCATCACTAAGATACACTCTCCAGTTCCTCAAATCTTCATAGAGATGCTTTTTCTGCTCCAGCAGTGTTGAAATAAAATCATTGACTCTGGCTTATCTTCACCTTAAGAAACAACATATTGTTCACGTACGTGCACACGAGTGGAACAAACACAATAGCAAGAGAGAGGGTCATGCTGTGAGGGGGTAGCACTTTTAAGCTGAGTCCACACATTTTGGATGCAGTGGGCTAATCTGGCCAGGCTTTTTAGCCTGCTATTCAGGAGGACAAGGACCCCTAGGATTTGGGCTTGTCCACACTTCAGGGGTAGGGGATTATCATGACAGCAGGAAAGGTGGAGAGGGTGTGAGGGTGGGTGATGTGAATTTGTAGTTATTAACATGGTAGCAGTGATAGAGTTATGCAAACACTGCACCTGACTGTATATCTATGACAGTGCTAACAAAAGTCAGAATGTGTACGTTTGTGTATTTAGAGGGGTTTCCGTCTCATTCTCGCTCCTAAAGAAAATACCCCGGAGCTCTGACAGGGTCACCTCTGGGCCTTTCAGAGCCTCCTCTCAACCAATCCTAATTGATCTCACGCATTACTAGTCCCAAACATGAGATGGAAAGAAGGAGGGGAGATGGTTGTCCCATTGTTTGAGGAACGAGGTCCCCCTTGCTAGTGGCTCTGCACTCCTTACACATACACACACCACCTCTGGCATGCCCACCCACCTTCTCCCCCTATTCTCCTCTCCCTTCCTCTCTGCTCTCATCTCCGGCTGTGCTAATCCACTGGCCAAGTCAGGAACTCTGTTACCCATCTGGCCAAGCATGACTCCAGCTGAGCGAAATGGAGGGGTGGGGAGAAAAATGAGAGGAGCGATGGGGAGGGATTGTAAATTGAGAGACAGGAATTTGAATGGGAGGGCGGTGGATGTGTGTGTGTGTGTGTGTGTGTGTGGGGTGGTCATGAGAATGTCTTGCGTGAGGTGGAAAGTCTTTATACTAGTTATTACTTTGTATATACTAGAGGAGGAAGCCCGTGAAGAACAGACTGAATGGGCTTTCTGTAAAAGGTGGCACAAGGTAAAAACTAAATGACCTCTTATTTTTCATTCTTCGAAGAGAAAAGTACTGATCCTCTTGTCTTCTTGTAAAGAAAAGGGACAACCATTCCCAGCAGTTTGAAAATGGGAGTTGCTACTGAGCTTTGTCATGAATTATAAACTTTGACTCCAGCATGCAATGAAGTAGCCCCAAGCCATGATGTTCACCTCTGACCCCTACTCCTGTGGAATCATCTGCCTGGTTAATGGTCTATGACTTTTCCCAAACCAATCACATATAAGAAGAAGAAGCAATAGAAAAGCATATTAAGACTTATAACTGGACACTGTGTATCTCAGTGTCACTGGGTTGTAAGGTCAAGCAAATATTTGGATTACTTATATGTTTCTTTTTATTATTGTATAAATAGACTTGTGTTTGTTTTTTTCAAACTATGCGTCTTAATGTTACAACATTTTATATTGCAGTGCTCAAAAGCTCTAATTCCACGTTACCAGTTAGTCCACTGTATGGTGGGCTAAAACCTGTGATGTATACACAGATCAAGCAAACTATGTTGGCAATGTACTGACAAAAACTGTGCAAACTTGAAACTAACTATAATAATTTCAAATGTCATTTTCAAGACTCCATTTATGAATTGCTAAAAAGAATTAAAAATACAAAAATGTAGCTGAATACAAATAGCAGGTTTGTAGATCTAACTGAAATAATAAGCCTACCTTGACAAATTTAAAACACAGTAAGGTAAACTCAGTCAAGTATAGAACCTTAAAAACTACATCAGAGAACTGACATCAGATTAAAGACTGCAGTGTGTCAAATGTTGCTGCTTCCATCCTTATTATACTATGTGCAAATCTCTGTCCGAGTGTTTGTTCCTTTCACCCCAAACCAAAGATTACTATAAACTGAAGCAGTAAGAGTACTACAGAGATGCCTAATTCTGATCATAATGGGCTGCCAAAATGGACATAAACAACTTGTTGTCAAATTCTGTAAGAAACCGTTAACGGCCCATTAATATGAGTCAGGTGTGGGGAAGCGGGAATGGAACGACATGATAAATTGTTCTTAAAAGGCACATAAGAGACATTCTTTCATTATGAAATCAACATCAAATGAGAAAGCAATGATACACAGCAAAAAGCATAACGTTATCCCCAAGTTTGTGACTTTAAGTATAAATATTATGAGGTAGTAAGCACTCTTTATTAACTAAGTAGTTTTAAGACGTAAGTTGGGGATGATTACACAGCCGTTTGAGGAAATGAGTACATGACAAACAACTCTAGAGGGCACAAAAGATACATACTTGCATTCAAAGAGATGGGACTTAACCACCCTCTTCTAACACAACAGCAGCCAGAATGGGATTAATCCAGATGTGTCAGTGTGGGTGCATGTAAGCAATAAAAACCAGGGAGCCATAATGGTAAAATCAGCTACAATGGAAATGCAGTTGCACATGCTTGTACAAATACACAGTTTAATAATACATATAATGACTTTGTGGTAGTAAGAAGCGATATGTACTTACAAACATTTCCAGTGTTGTCAAAACTGTTGAGTACTTCATTAACTCTGAGAGGTCCCAGGTTGTCTCTGAGGAATACAGAGAAATAGTCAGTTACACAGCGAATATGGAAAGAAGTGCATTTTCATATGCATGATGAAACCAGATTAAACACCAAAGGAACAAAAATCTTAATCACCATTTGCACTATTTATAAGAAAAGTGTAACGTTAAAAAAAATAAAGATAAACTAAAATTCTGAGAGCATTTGGGTGAATATCATTTAAAGTTTCAAAAACAGTTTCCTCAAAATAACTCATAGTTTTACATTTTAACAAGTTTTAGATATTTTTTTTTCAAGCTCCATATGCAAAATCTACATGCCAAATAGTTTTTGAAAAAAAAATAAATAAATCCACAACTTTCGTCAATATTTAAACTCTTTTATAACACATGCTCTAACAACATGATATGGAGTGTTGCATGTTATATTCTAGGCACTAATTTCAAACTCTGGTTACTCTAAGGCAGTGACCCCCAACTCAGGTCCTTAAGGCCCATTATCCTGCAGGGATTAGGCATTTCACTGCTGCAACACACCTGATTTAAATTAAATTTATCTCTGACAAGCTCTGCACAAGTCTGCTATTGAGCCCTTAATTTCAATAGTGTGTGTTGAAGCAGGGAAACATCAAAGGTCTGCAGAACAGTGGGCCTTAAGGATCAGAGTTGGGGATCCCTGCTCTAAGTAAATACTTTCACCTCCGATTATAAAATCAATGTGACATCGACTAGTTTACAGGTTTTAATTAGTACAAAATGTGTGACTACTGAGTCAAGTGTTTTTACCTGAGGAAGGCACTATATTCAGGAAAGTAGACACTTATGTACTCCACCCACTGGTCATCTGAGGTATTGCTATGGTCATGTGCCAAAAGCTTTTTCCTTCTGAAAAGATCAAATGTGGAAAATCTGCGAACAGACACCTGTTTGACCTCTGGATTTTCGGCCTGCTTTTGACGCAACACCTGTGAGACAAATAAAGAAGAGCTGATGAATTTCAGTGTCCTGGAGAGGCCATGTCCATTAGTTGCCATTTTGTTTTTGAAACTGTGATGCATAAGCATTTGCAGAATGAATCAGCCCATGTTAACTTGGTTTTTTATGAGCTCATTTTTATTAAAACATAGAGGTGTTTCAATCCCTAACAGTTAAAAGTATTCATTACTCTCCATTGGGCAGAGCACCCATAAATGTGCATTAAATAGTTTTAAACATTACATTTGCTGAAATAGCACACATATTGTACAATATCAGGGCCAATTTCTCAACAGAATTTAAAAGTGATCTATTTTGTATTTCTGGCAAAGCACTTAAACACGAGGTTAAAAATAGGAAGAATGCAAGATGGCCTCTCCCCCTTCTTTTTCCCCATCCCATTGCTAGGTCTGAATCTCACCATAAATGGGAAGGAAAAAAAGTCTATGTGCCTTTGTGCACAACAGGTAAGGGACTAAAAGAGATTAATAGACTAGAACATTAGATAAACCAAAACAATATCTCACTACTTCACTCACTGTTTCAAGTTTAGGTTGAAAATAAAGCAAGCAGAAAGACTGGCTGCTAGTCAATCATCATCAGTCCATAATTTTGAGGGACAATTCGCTTTATGAAACAGATCTACAAATTGACAGGTGTCAAACGAAACTATTTAGGTTGAATTCTTAATTAAGATTTGCACAAATGTCTATATGCTTTCTATGGAGGCTAAATTTTTATTAAAATTTGATTTAGCCAAATGGAAGCTCAAATATACACCATAAGCCAAGTACTTAAATACCTGTCTTAGTAGAGTCCATCTGGCTCGAGCGACATCATTACCACCGCAAGTCCCTGTGTGGGAGTTGAGGATTTTAGATACGCAGGTGTCTTCATCGAGATTTTCCCTCATAGGCGAAGCCGGTTCGGTTTTTTCTGCAGTGCCGGTGGAATTATTCTCCATTTTTTCGTTAGAATTCATGTAAGGTCCGCAAAAAAAATAGCAGACTACAAAACTGTTAATGTTATCGACATAAACAAGGGAAAAGACAACGTAAATAAGGCCTATTTCAATAACTGCAACGCAGAAATGATATGGCTTAACTGTTATAATGTGTTACACCTCCAACAGCCGCATGCTACTTCCGTACACTTTTGCAATTTGAGACATTAAGAGTAGATTGCCGAAACTATCGAACTCAAGTTTAAGTTTTAACAGCCAGCTAAGAGCGAGCAGGTTTGATTATTTTAGTCTGAATTTTAAGGCTACGTCACCAAGTGGGCTTTGTTTAGGAAATACTACACGTGCGAAGAAATGCCTGTTAACATTTTGTCGTTAATTATGTATAGAATAGTAAAATGCAACAAAATCGTAATTATAAAAGGTTGAAACACAATGCTCATTCGTCGCATGAAAGGCTGCCGTAAATACAGCGTGCAGTACCTAGTCGTAACGGATTATTACTTAACACCACGTAAACAGTGCGGTAAATATAGTGCTATGTACTGTTAAATGTTTAGAATGGCCGTCTTGTTGTCTTTGCTATTTTCTTCTGCTAATTTCCCCACATTGTCTCGGGTACATTTCTGGAAACTCGCAGTTTACAGACGGAAAACATGGTTGTCCTTGTGCGTCAAGTGTTGTTGCACGTCGGTAAGTGTGTACTGTGAACATTAAAGATTCCGTTTTACTCACCCGCGGCTTGGTGTGAGGTTACCGGTCGGATGATTAGCTATGTCGTTGCCAAACTCATTCATTATTCAATACGGTGTCTTTTCACTGGGCTGACAAAACTTGTCTTGTACCGAGCCACAGATAGGATCACAGGGCTGAAACTGATCCTCTGTGGAGGCTGATCGTTGTGCTGAAGGTTTTTGGTTGTTGTGTTTAAACAATGTTTACAAATCACTGCTGACTTTAGAAGCAGCAAAGATATATTGAAACATGCAGCACAATTAAATTGATGGAAGATGCAGAAACAAGATTTCATACTAATGTTACATTTTGAAAGATGATCAACAGTATTTTCTAAGAATAGATGTATATTTGTATATTACAGTTTCTTTTTACTTACTTGCCAAAATACTTTAAATAAGCTATTCTGTTTATGAAAAGGTTTTCAAACTTACCATCTGAACCACAGTCATTGTTCATCTCAATTTCTATTTTGCAGGAAACGATTATTTATTCGTGCAATGGCCCGTTTACCTGAAGCTTAAAGTTACAATTAAATACATACAATATTCATCATTTACACTTTTTTTCCCCCCCAGGAAACTTCTGTTTCAACATCTGATTGTCTCAGTTCTGGGATTGACAAGTACAAAGACTTGCAGAAATATTTTATCAGGAAACTGAAGGCAGCATACCACAGTTTCTCCAGTATACCAGATCACTCAGTGGTAAGATTTGCTGTCTGCTGTTGGTTTGAAACATGTTGTTTTTTTTGTTGTTGTTTTTTTGTTTTGTTTTTTATTTTTATAATGATATAAAAGTTTCTCATCATTCCCTTGACAATCTGTCAATATACAGTAGCACACCAGCATTACCTTGCAAGAAGCACATGGTTTATATTTCTGTTTGGGACCATAAAAACAATTTGAAACTATGTTTACATTCATCCAGGAGTCATTCATTTTAGAGATTATAAAATATCTTTTTTTCCCTCTCTCTTTCTTCCTGTTCATTGTGATTTGTCACATTACAGGTCTGTGGATATCACCATGTCTACTTCATTGAAGAGGACGGCATCTACAGAATGAACAAAAGACAGAGTAAGTGGAGAAATTAGCTGCAGTATAACATTCAATTTTATCAACCAAAAGTTTTCTAAACTTAGCACAAAAAGTAAGGACATTTGTTTGGTAGATCGTTTCTTTATTGCAAAAATGATTCTTGTTAATGGTAGCACATTTGTAAGGACAATGTATTTGTGGGATTAGCCCAGAGTTGAGTATGTATGTGGCACCCATGACAAACTTGCCAAATCTATTCTGTCAATGCCAAATGGCTTATTCCCTTTTCACTCTTGTTTTGAGCTTCTGGTGGCCTTGATGATGACAATCAGATGCCTGATTAGCATTACCTGTGAGCATGGACCCTGCTACAGCGTTCAGTTAGGATAAGGGTCAAAGTGTGGAGAGGATACAGATAATACACTGATTCATCGGACACCAATAGGATAATTGCTTTTGCTGGAGGCAGTGTGATGGTGTGGGGCAGCATCTCCCCCGCTGGAAAAACAACGCTTGTCATCACTGGAGGAAAACTAGATGCAGAAAGATAAGGTGAGATTCTGCAACCAGTGTTGTTAATCCCGTATCTCCCCACCGTCTGGGACTCAGTTCTACCCTCCAAGGTGACAACAGTTGCCCCAACAGAGTCAGTTTTATAAGTCCATCCTGACCTCGAGCCTAATGATCACTTGTGGGATCAGCCGTTCATGCTAAAGTGACCAACACAACCACATTAGATGACTTAGTTGCAACAAATGCTGGTCGATGAATGGGACGGTGAGCACCATGAGGAGGAGGTGATTTAGCAAGTAATTTGTAAACATTGTCATTACAAATAAATATTCCACCCAACACTAATTTCATTACTTTTTGTGCTAGGTTGAGAATACTATAATAACTTGTTCCCATGCTAACAATCCATTACTAGTTAATAACTTTCTTGTTTGATTCATTCTTCCTATTTGCAGTGGATCAGAAGCCGGAGAAGGTGTTAAATCTAGAACTAATATCTGGAGAGGAAGAGAAGACAAGTCTTAAGAAGAAGCAGAGATTTCAATGGCTAGTCCAGAGAATACGTCTTTCACCACAAGAACAGCATCTCGCTGCTTCTATGAAATGTAGTCACAGAGAAGAGCTGAGGTAAATTAAGCATAAAGAAGTTGTGATTCTCTTTTATCTAAACTGTGACTATCTCTGTAATTTTATTAAAGGTGACTAATTATGCTCTGGTAAAAAAAAAAAAAAGGTTTGTGGTTGTGAGACTTGGAGAGAGAAAATCCCTTCCTCTGGATCCCCAACACATTATGTTCACACTGGACAAAGTCTTCAGCTTTGGTAATGTCAAATATTTTGCTACATGTGTTAGATTATTAGCTAAAATAAATACAGTAATATATGTTTACTTGTGTGCATGGCTCAAGAGTGGGCCACAGATGAAGTCCTGTTTTACACAAATCTGGAAGGTCTACGTTCCAACACGGTGTTTCGTCTAGATCTCTCTTCTAGTGGAAAGAAGATAACTTCTGTGTATGAAGAAACTCAGCCCGAGTAAGTGTAAATGATGTGACATGTAAACATTTTCTAGTGACAGTCTCTTGATTTTAAGCCCAACATCTCCTCAGTATGTTTGTGGAAGTCGCCCTGTCCAGAGACCGACAGATCCTGACAATCAACTGCAGCAGCCAAACCTGTTCAGAGGTGTTGCTAACTGATGTAGCAACATCCCAGTTGGAGCCTTTTGTGGTTCAGCCTCGCCAGCTGGACCTACTCTACCATGTGGAGCACTGGAGAAGGTGGCTAATTATACTAGCAAGTACAGGGCCAGGACAAGAATATCAGGTAGTCTCCAAAGTAAAGATACATACTGTTTATAGGATGCATTAATTTTATAGAAATAAAAAAGGAAAATGACTTATTCTTGTTTTTGTTTACTAGGTGGTGAAGGCCCCCCTTTCAGAGCCATCCATGGCCTCTTGGGTCTCTTTGTTTGCCCCTGGCCCTGGCACTGCAATTAAAGACATGGATGTGATTGGGGACCATTGCGTGTTGGTTGCAAGAACACCAGCCAGTGAACTTGCTCTGATTGTGGTCCCACTGACTCATCCCAAAGAACCATATGTTTTACCGGTCAGTATGACATATGTAAGCGGTGAATTGGAGGAAAAACTCAGTTGGAATGAAGCATGCTTGATTAGTTTGCCATAAAGATATTATTCTGCTTTTCCATTTAGTTTTCTGCTGTTATTTTGCTTAATATTTTGGTCTTATTTAATAATAGGCTCTTACTCTTATATTTCTACACTTACACCCAAGCTCCCCTGCTGGGCGTGTGCCATTGAAACCAAGAAACCAGGCTTGGCTGACCAACAAAATGTGTTAGAATTCCTGGTATCATCTCCTGTACACACACCGGTGCCATACTGTTTGTACCCTGAGAAAGGGGTCCTTTTATCAGGAACTGAAGATGGGTCCTTCCCAGAGAGCCAAGCCAAGTATTTCACCACGCGCTTGGAGGCCTGCAGCCAAGTGAGAACACTTGATCTATTAGACACATGCACACACACTGTAACAGTATCAGCAGGAAGGAAAGCATTTTGTAATAACTCTCAAGTGTCTGCTGATAGAGCTCTTGTTACACTTGGCCACCACCACACAGCTATGCACCACACAGTAGGGCAAGTGATGACATACACAAAACTTTTTTTATTATTTTCTTTAATGTTAATTTTAAAGTCATCATATCCAATCTGAAAAAAAAACCTCTCTCTGCTGGTCCCTTGTAGGATGGCACCTTGGTCCCAGTGACACTGTTTCATGCAGGACCAATGGAGCATCTAAACCGGGTTCCTTTACTGGTTCATGTTTATGGAGCTTATGGCAGAGATCTCAGCATGGTGTTCTGCCCTGAGAAAAGACTGCTGTTGGAGCACGGCTGGGCTCTGGCCTATTGTCACATCAGGTAACATGTTACCCTTCCAACCATTTAAAAAGGTACTTGGTGCACTAGCAGGGTGTTTGCTGATGGTTATTAATGGTTCGAACTCTGGTCTCCCACATGGGAGACAGATGCCGTGCCAACTGAGCTATCCAGTTTCTTCAGATAGTTTTCTTCAATTCCACAGAAGTAAAAAAAAAAATAAAAAATCCTGTGGAAATTGATTAAATCTGTACTAAAGTGTAAAAGGACATTTTTCTTTGATGCTCAACAAGGAAAAGGAGGAAGTGGACTCCAGGATCATACAAAACCTGCCAAAGTGTCACTTTACCACAGGGTTGCACTAAAGCATGTGGGCTTTAGTACTGCTGTTGAAAGTTACTATTGTAATTACTGTTGTAATGTCACTCTTTGGAAATTTTTTTTCATTAAAAAAATAACATTTATATTTACCTCTGTTCTTTTCTAAATGTCAGTACACATCTTGAATTAAAACATGTATTACTGGGGATCAGCCATGAGATGAAGTGATCATAAATATATAAGTTATCCAGTTTGAGAGTAAATTTGTCCACCTTCTCATTCCTGCCATCAAAAAGCTTCCGGTTAAAGAAAGGCCCATCCCTGGGGATCGTTCTTGCAGTTGAAGTGGGAATATTGACAAGCTAACAAAAATCTGAGAGACCTAGAATTTCAAGTGTTCACACAAATGTTGTCTTTGCCTTTATGCTCTTTAGAGGTGGAGGGGAGTGTGGCCTCTCTTGGCAGAGGCAAGCCCGTGTGGAAGGAAAGCAGAGGTCAGTGGAGGATCTCCAAGCTTGTCTCCAACACCTTTTCTCTATAGGAATCTCTTCTCCTTCACTAACTGCCCTTACAGCCAGCAGTGCTGGAGCTGTGCCAGTTGGAGCACTGTGCAACAGACACCCAAATCTGATGCAGGCTATCACACTGCAGGTAAGATGCTGAAGGTTAGGCTTATGTGCTAGATTCTTGGTGTGAATCCCTTATTAATGTTTTCTCATTCTATGTTCAGAGTAGAATATTGTGGAATGCATCAACCTGGGACACTTAGTATGTCGGGGTTTCATACATGTTTAGTCGGGTTATTAGTTGCACCTCAGACCTTTATCATTAAAGGTGTCTCTGTGACTTCTCTTTCTGTGTTCAGGCTCCTTTCCTTGATGTTTTGGGAACAATGGAGGATCCCAGCCTGCCTCTGACTTTAGAGGATAGAGATGAATGGGGCGACCCAGTGGGAAATCCAAAACACAGACGTATAATCTCTTCCTACTGTCCCCTTCACAACATAAGCTCACAGGTATAGAAATAAAATGGATGGGGGAAGTGGAAAATTTCTTTGCGCTTTAGCCCAGAAGAAAAGAGCTTGCTGTGTTACCACATACTCTAAACATCTCAATTGCTGTTAAACTGCAGATACAAATAATGTATCATTTAGTTGAATAATTTGTTGTTAATTGTTTTGAAGATGCTACAAGTAGGGTTTCCTACTAAATAAGTTTACTAGGTGGTAATGAATCAAGTCTGAAGATAAAAGCCCTTTTTAAATGCTATGTCCCACATTTTGAAACAGAAGTGTTTAAAGATCGGTAAATGGTGAAAGCAATGACATTTACCTAACAATGAACAGATGTCACTGTCTGTAGATGGTCTGTTGATTTAATGACTTTGACTACAAGTGATATTTGATACAATTTATTATTTTTAACTTTTGCAAAGCATTGTAATTAAATCTGGGGTTTTTTTTGTCTTTGAATGTGTGCTGTGGGAGACAGCGCTACCCATCAATGCTGCTACAAGCCTACCGTGGTGATCCCAGGGTTCCTCTGGCAGGTGTCCTAAAATACACCGACCATCTTAAGAAAGCCATTTACTCACATTTCAGCATGAAGCCAAAATCCGGTATGTCTACACACATACAACACCTTGATCACCAGATTTTAACACCCAGATAGTGGAGTTAAAGTTTAATAAAATGTGTTCATGCACACTCAAATGGATCTAAGCACACCACACACTATCCAAATTTCTTTGTGTGTGTGTAAAATCCACATAAGTGTATGTTAAACAGCCAAATTACAAATAAAGCTGCTTTCATTCACATATTTTCCGTGTATTTTGTCAGACACTAAACAGGTGAGAAATTGTGACAATATACAATATATTTATAAAATAACAAGGTTTATATTTCTTCTCAGACATGTTTGTAGTTTGGTGTATTTAAGTAACAAGTGCTTATGACACATTTATTTTCAGATACCTTTTCACCTAAAATGATCAATCTAAGTTCAGCTCCAACCTGACTTGTGAATGCATCTTTATTTGGTGTGTGTGTTTGTCTGGGTGCATTTCAAAAGGAATTCTGTATTCCACATGGATTCTTCACTTTCTTTTAGGTGTAATTTCTGCATCAGCAGAGGCTTTAACAGCTCAGGGTCATCTCCCTGAAGTAGTGTCAATGTGCATGCCAGGAGAGGCAGCAGTAATAGATGTATGGGTGTCTGTCTGGGGATGTGCTTCCAAAGTATAGCTAGGTGACCTTGTGGTAAAGCCTGCAAATGTGTGTGTGTGTGTGTGTCAGCTAATTGCTCTCATTTCCCCCCCCCCCCCCAGACAAGCTCTTTCTCCCTCTCATTTATAATCTTTCTTCACCAAGTTGGTGGTACTCCTTATTTACACCACTCTCTCGCTCTGCCTCCTATCTTCCTTTTTCAAATGCACAAATTATCTGCCTCCTTCACCGTCTCACGCATCTGTTGTTCATGCACACACACACACAGAGCTTCAGTGTCTGTATATGTGTGTATGTGTCTCCCTAATCTGTCTCTGTTCTCTGGAGTCTTTGATAAAGTGCTGATGGCACAGACACATCTAGGCGGGTGGGCAGGTCCATTAGCATGGTAAAAGAGATGGTGTATCAGAGCAAGAGATTAGTCAGCACAGACTGGGAGATGTCAAGGTCAAGACCACACTTGTGAAACAGTCCGTCCCAGAGAGAAAAGGAAGGCAGATAATAAGGAGTGGGTTGAGAAAGGGGCAATATCGAATGAATGAATGAATGAATGAATGAATGAATGAATGAATGAATGAATGAATGAATGAATGAATGAATGAATGAAT
>JBAMHW010000018.1:22186480-22207504 GCA_037177495.1 Rhadinocentrus ornatus | reverse complement strand
TTTTAAGAAGTGAGTCAGTAGCTGAGGTAATCTTACAATTATTTCTTGGCGGACATCTGGGTTCCTCAAGTTCAGGTCTGGTTGCTCCTTGAGGAACTGGTGCAGGTAGCATTGTCCTCTAACATCATCATAAGTCCATGATGAGTTTCCAAAAATGCTCATCTGCATGAAATGAAAAAATAATCTGTAAACCCTAAAAGATGCATTGGTTTCTTTTCTTTCTTTCTTTTTTTTAAAGTCCAGGTCCTGACGGCTATACAGTATAACGCAATGCACCAGTGCAAATACAAACCCAGTTATTTGGCTTTGGTGAAGAAGCATTGCAGTCGACCCAGACGTAGTAATCCTCATAGTGAGGATCTCTAGTTCGACTCAAGTTGAACCAGCGATGGAGGTCACTGGTGTGATTGGGAATAAAGTCCATGATCAGCTTCAAACCTGTTGGGAACAGAACCTGCCGTTGAACAAACTCCACAACAATACATACACTCTCCTCCACACCTTTACAGAAACAAGTCGACTGGATGTACACACCCTTTTTGTGAATTTCTGCCAAAAGTTCTTCAAAGTCCTGCATGGTTCCAAAGAGTGGATCTATGTCTCTGAAATCCTCCACATCATAGCCAAAGTCCTTCATTGGAGAGCGATAGAAAGGACTGATCCACAGAGACTTGATGTTTAGATACAGGAAGTGATCCAGCTGTTCCTTAATTCCTGCCAAAACAGATTGTAAAGTTTTCTCCATCCTCTTTATCAGCTTTAATGAACACTTGTTTTTGATGCACCTTAGCTCTTTCTACACTGAAATTCTTCCAGATTCCTTAATTCATTAGATATTATGGACAGTGGAGGTAGAAAAATCTAAATGACTTCCAATATTTATTGAAGGAACATATTTGTTAAATATATAAATGTTTTTCTTCCAAATTTGGTGACAAATTGAAGATGCCAATCATTGATCATAAATACACAGGATTCCAGAGATTCTGAATTTGCACCAAATCACGATTAAAATAACTTTGAAGATTATCTTTTTAACTTTATTGCAATCCCTAAAGTGCCTGAGTCTAAAAAGCAAAAATGCAGGAACATTATTATATAACTTAAAGCTGGTGACACAAAAAAATAAAATCATACTGCCTCGTGCAGCTAAACTCAAATTAAAGGTGTTGAAGGGGTTCTTTCTTTGGTTTGTTGTTTATTTTTGTTATTTTGTATTTGCATAACTCTCTCAACTTTTTCTTATTTGGAGTATTATTGGCATTAATTTTTCCATCATACTGTTCATACTGTGACCAGTTGAATAAAATCAATTATAATTAAAGTAAATTATTTACTTATGTTTTATTGACACGTTAAAAACATTACACATATATATACAATCTAGGGTAGTAAACCAGTGATAAGAGGAACTTGTTATCTAAACTCCATCTACCTGTTGCATAACCTTTCTTTAGTTATGTAATTTATTTATATCGTTATTTAAAGTCTTGTACTTTTAGAACATTTTCTCATTTAGGTTATACTTGCATGGTTGTGCAGACTGTATGTAGTAAATGCTTTTTTTTTTTTCTTTTTTTTTTTTACAAATGTGAGGAAAAAATACTTGCACATTCATATGGCATCAAGCTTAATATTCTTCTATCATAATTATGGACATTCTACCTCTGAGGTCTCCGACTCCATCCCCGTCAGAGTCCTTGAAGGAGCGGGGGTAAATCTGATAGACTGGGGAGACCTGCCACCAGCTCAGGCACCGCGGGGACAGCGCGATGATGGTGATGGTGATCGCCAGAAGCGTCAGCGTGCAGCACACCGTCAACCAGAACAGGATCTCTCTAGGCACTCGGTACCGAGCCTGGGAGGAGTAGAGCAGCAGCACCTCCTTCGGCATCCCGGCGTACGGTTTGACCTGCGTGTAGTCCTCAGCAGCCGCGTTCGAGTCCAGCTTCACCGCGGTGGAGTTCTGCTTCTCCTCGGGGTCCGAGCTGCTGGTGGTCTCCGCCGCCGACTCGCCGCCGTCTGCATCCTGATAACCCGGGTTTCTGGTGCACTCTGCCAGCTCCACGCCACCGGTGTCTTTTTTAAAACTCATCTCTTTTAGAGATTAGATTTTCTCCACTGCAAAACCTGAACACAAACTGGTGAGTCTGGGAGGCACAGGAGTAACCTGACTGCTGTGGGAGGGTACAAAGGGTGCAGACTTCTCTCCTTCCCACTCAAACACACACACCAGTGCCACCTGTGGAATGTGGAAACACACTGAAACTGGACTGGTTACAGGTTAGCATTTCTTATCATGTTGCAGAGCAAGAGGCCCTTCTTTACTCCTAACTAATGTGAAAACATGTCCCTCATAACTTTACACAAGCTGAATCACAACTACACTGTAGTGTAACGGATGCACAGATGTGTGTGTGACTGAGAAACACCAAATTAGAGCCATGTAACCAATTTCAAATCTTCTGTAGCCATTCGATTTAATTCTCAAGCTCAACGCATGTTGAAAATAGTCCAACTCACAACTACAGCTGTCAAATGTAATAATACCAAACTATAAGTACAAATATGCTACAGAAAAGTTGGAAAGTTTTATCTTAAATATACCCTTAGCACAAAAGGTAAGTAAATTTGGTTTTGGTAGATTATATCTCCCCTTTAATAATACTAGTTGGTGTTGTATTATACTTTGCACTCTGATTAGTCATTAGTCAAGCACAATCCTTTGAGGTTATACCTAACTTGTTATAACCTCGAGGATTATGCTTTTGTCAAATGAGCAACACAGCTCAATAAGTCAGACATACTCAACCCAATTGAACCCTTGTGGAATCACCTTGAGCATGCTGTACATGCTAATGACAACACATTGAAGAAAGAAAAACCCCTAAAAAGCATTACTTTCCAACATTAAGAATGCATACTAATTTCCCACACACCCTAATAGAGTGAGTACTCCTTTCCTAGAAACTTAGAGTACTAATAAACACCTCTGACTCTGTGGGTTTTTCTCTTCTCCTTCAGCGTGGACGGCAGGCCAGTGAAGACAAACTACTTCTCTCCTGTTTCAAATATTTGTTAAATTACATAGAACTAGAAATATGCGAACAAAGCTCTGTTCTGGGGTCCTTGTTATCTATCCCTGGACTTAATACAGAAATGGAGTCTGCTGTCTGCCTGCTCACTCTAACTGATCCACTGGACCCATGTTTATGGTCTTTCTGGCTATACACAGTTTTGCTGACTAATGCTGGAGTTGTAAGAATAGGTCCAGCTGCAGTCACAGGTCCTGCGACCCCCATCTGCTTGTGTTCTGTAAAACAGGAAGAAAAGACCATACACAGACAAACAAGGGATGTCCTCTGGGACTTCCCTTAAGTGTAACTGGCAGACACAATTAAACAACCTCCTCACACGTTCCTCCACCATATGAAGAATCTCATTGTTAAGCACAATAGCACATTATTGGTAAGTATATAAGCTTATAGATAAGAAATATTTAATATGAATAATAGAGTAAAGGCCTTTACTCACCTACTCTGAACATTTCGTACAACTAATTCGCACGGCAATATTTTTTATCGAATCAATGAGAAGTCAATAGAAACGTTCACATCAGTGACGAATTTCCATTAAGGGATTTTGCGAGATTTATTTTTTTGGACTAAGGTTGATTTTTCTTAATATTCGCATCCGAGAGATACACAATCGACCAATCAGACGGCGTATTGACAGCGTCACCAGAGCCGGTGTCGCGAGCTTTGCAAGTGTCACTTCTCGCTGCTGCTTCTTTCAAACTTTGTATCACCGTGGCCGAGCGTCTTATTACATTTGTCTCACAACACCCGTGTTTGTTCGACAAGCGAGACAAGAATTACCGCGACAATGATCACAAAGACAATGTGTGGCAAACAATTGCCAACGAGCTGAATTATGAAGATCCAAAAGTCGGTCCTGAAGCGGTCATGGTACAGGTTCAGCTCCTGGACTAAACAATTAAACTCCCCAAGCTCCCCTCTTTTCTCAAGGATAGGATTTACCCAGTGCGCTCATCAGCACAATATCGTTGTTGCCTGATGTGGAGACCATGTTTGTTTTTCCCACTTTCCGAATATGTTTTAAAATCTTCATAATTTATTCGCACTTTCGTATCGCACTTGGTGTGCATAGACAAAAACTTTGAAATTTCTCCTCCGTATTATTCGCAATATCATGTCGTTTATTCGCAACGGTTGCGGTGTGTAATGGCCTTAAGAATATAAATGAAAATAAGTAGCACACCTGAGTAATTCCCTGATTAGTATCCCAATAAATGTATCTACAACATCCACGCTGGTTGACCTTCCACAACTCTTGGTTGAGGAATGGGATGCCATCCCACAGTAAAATATGACCAGGCTGGTGACCAGCATGAGAAGAAAGTGACTAAGGGCCTTAAAGGTCTCTGACAGTATAAAATGAATAAAGGGTAAAAATTGCAAATATGCACTGTTCTTTCTTTATTACTGTGGGGGAGTGCAATCATCCACTTCCACAAGAAATTCAAAATAAGAGTGAATTCCAACAAGAGAATATTACTGGGAATTTTGGCAAATTTTGGGGATGGGACACAGCCACACATTTAGCTGTGTTGCTTATTCTACTTGAGCAGGATCCTTTAGTTCTACCCCATTGTAAAGGTGACTAATCCAATTTCCAAAAATAAATGGTATTAAAGAAGAGATATATTTGTCCAAAGTCAAATTTCCTTTTTTTTTTAATGCTAAATTTATAATTGTTAAATTAATTGATTTTCAGTGCCTCCACCATAGCAAATTCAACAGGGCTGATTCAACTCCATGGGAGTCAAATTCAACAATTATGAAGTGTCTATATGAGGCCACACCACAACGTGTCAAAACACTTTCGAATAGTTGAGCATTTAACACTAAGATGGAGTTGCTTTTTACTCTGTCAGTAGTTATAATTTAACACACTTTTCAGTGTTTGATTTTTTCAACACTTGAGCAAAAAGTTAAAAGTTTGCACTGTCAGTGTTGTTTATTAACGCCAAATAGAGTTGCGAACAACAAAATCAGCACTGCCATATCGACTCCTTCAGAGTTGATTTCAACACCCAGATATTGTTAAACTAACTCATTTTGGAGAGTTAATAAATGAACACCTTGTCACTAACTCCAGATGGTATGTTAACTCTTGTTCAATTTGTACAATTTCTACAAATTACTTAGAAAAGAGTTTACTAAAATAAAGTGGCCAAGTTTTGTTGGTAAACATTTATTTTAACTGCACCCCAAACATTTAGAAAAATGTATGCTCTCTCATTCTCGTTAGAACATTGCTTATCAAAAGGTTTAAAATAAGAAAACTGATCAATGCAAATCTCAGCATGTTCATTACTTTGCTATACAATATGCATGAACGTGTTCATCAAAGTGCAGCGTGTTGACAGCACAACTTGGGTCGTGGGATGTTCCAAACAGACCAAGCTGATATTCAGTACCAATTTTTTTTTTTCAGTTTGTATAAAACATTTGGAGATGAATGTAAATATAACATCTGACAGTAAATTTCCACCCTCTAGGTTATTAAGAGTATTTGTTTTTAAAGGACCAAATTCAAACCAGTTTTCATAGTAAAAAGTTAATTCGACACTGGTGTTGTTTTACTAGAGATTTTGTAAGATTTTTAAAAAATTTACGAAATATTTTTAACAAATTGTGTTTTGCTTTAAATCACAAGCCACATATAGATAATTAAGTGGTGCTTAATAATTAATTTTCAATCAGGGAACGAGGTTTTGAACATGTTTGGTGGTCACGGATTAGATGTTTCAAATAACATGTCGTGCCATCAGGAAGGATTGAAGAAAACACAATATCAATGATCTGCAACAAAAGGAGCAAGAAGTTCCCGTTCAACTATGTCACCAAAGATAAAGGGAGTGTTGCTGAGAACTCACCAAGACTGAATGGCATTTAAATCTAAGTGTTTGTTGTTGTCATCTATTTTTAACCCAGCTGCTTTGTTCTTACGTTCCAGGTAGTTAAAACTATTTGTCCTGTCCAGTAATGTGTTAATGGAGATGTAGCCATTTTTCATCAGGTACTAAAAAAAAACAGCACAATATTTTTAACACCATAAAAAGGAGGGCAGAGCAGGATCTTCTCTTAGGGCATTACAATATTCAACAATGAGTTCCCTAGAATGCAGAACAAGGCCGGGATTATTGTCAGTAAACACTGAATTTCTTCCTTGTTAATCAGACAGAATCTACACCAGTGTTGCACTAAATGATTCAACAAAACCTAACAAGCTATTTAAAGCACGGTTATCACCTGTAACTTGAATCACAGAGCCAAACAACGGCTCTTCAATGAATGGAAGTTGGATTTCTTTCTGAAATCATCAGAGGCTTTAGTATTTCCTTAAAACCATAAATATTTTTTTAAATCTTCTGTGTAGAAAAGGACTGCCAGATGTACATTCATTAGCACTGAGTTCAGCTTTGGAGGGAGATTTTTTAAAGTAAAATAACCACTGCCAAGTTTGTGGACCCTATTTGTGGAACCTAATGGGTTTGCCATTTCAAAATCATAATACAGCAAAATCTGTAGACCATACTTCTCTTTGAAAACCCACAACGGTATTTAAAATAAAGTCCTTCACTTATGTCACTGTATGTCTCTATTTTTCTGTGTTTTTCTTGTAAAAAACATTATTATACCGTTTTTGAAAATGGAATTTAATGTGCCAAAAATGGCACATGGCATGACAGGAATTTGACTATAAACTCCTGTAGTTCAACCTCTGCATGCATTCAGTCTCACACAAAGAACAAATTCTTTAGGCTTAACGATTCAATTTTTCATCATAACATTTCCATCTATGTGTCTCTCTGTTAAATGTTATAAAAGGATAATCTAATCGGTTAAACTAAGCTCGATTTTTTTTATAAATGTCTGAAGAACATTGATCTATGGTCAAACTGGTTTTTGCCATGCACTGAATTGTTTCCCTTTCATTCTTTGGAAATTGGTTTATTTCTGGTCACCAACACCACAGAAACAAATGACAATTATGTTTTAAATCCTTTTGATTTAGAAAGAGGTGATATTGATAAATATTACTTAAATTGGGAATGTCCTTCCAGAAACATATAACTTACCATCTTGCAACTATGTAAGTTAAATTAAGTTAAATACTTTTAGATGTTCTATTCCACCAGAATTGCATACTAGAACCTTTTATATGAATATCCAAAGCTTGGTAAAGAATCATTCATTCATCCTCTGTACCGCTTTGTCCATTACGGGTCGCAGGTAAGCTGGAGCCTATTCCAGCATTTTAGCAGGTGCGAGGCAGGGTAGACCCTGGAAAAGGTTACCAGTCCATCTGGTGACCTAAAGAATCATAATCAGATAATTCATTATCTGTCATCTCTTACTTTTTCCAATTATAGCACTTACAGAAACCTGGCTTTCTGAAAACATTAGAAGTTTATGAGCTTACCCAGTACAATTCAGTTCGCTCTTACAGAGGAAATGAAGAGGGTGTTGGTGTATCAATTTTGTCCACCATGATTATGAATACAAGACATTATTTGTGTTAAATCAATTTTCATTGAAATGTTAAAGCCAAAAAAATCATTTTGTTGTGTGTATCTTCCACCAAATACTGTAATTAGTGAATTTAATGATTGTGTGGCTAATACAGTGAATGTTATTAATAAAGAGGGGAATTATTAATTATCCTGGGTGATTTTAATATCTCCTCAAGATGGAAATGCATACAGAAACTGAGGACATCTTAAGTACCATGTATTCCAATTACTCTTGTCCAGTCATAAGTAAACCTATCACAATAAATGATAAAATGGGTACTTTGATAACATTTTTACCAATTCTTTGAATGAGGTGATCCAATCTGGAATATTAGTTACAGGCATATCTGATCATTTCTCTAGATTTCAGTTTACTAGGCATAATGGTCAATACAGCACGCAAATGAGGAACAGAACAGTGTATTGTAAATTGAACAAACATAACATTTCAATGAGCTTGAGGAAGCCTCCTGGATATCCAGTGTTTTTCTCATTCTCTGAAAATAGTAGTCAACAAATGTTTTCCACTAAATGCAATGGAGGTAATAGCAATCTCTGGTTTACCTCAGAGTTATACAAAGCTTCCAAGAACAAAAATAAATTGTAAAAGAAGTATTTGTTACTGTGAACACTTCTAAATCTAGCATTATATTAAAATTATAAAAACAGGTACAACCAGCTTCTGAAATTGGCAAAAAAAAAACAGCTGTTGCAACAATTAAAGGAATCATCAAATATCACACACACATGAAAATATTCAGTCAGTTGTTGCAGAAAAGAAAAAAAAAAGCTTTTTCCCTCAACTTTTTCTGACGGCGCTGAAACATATTCTAATCTCCATGATATTACGTGTAAGTTTAATAATTTCTTTGCTAATGTTGGTGTCTCACTTACAAAAAGGATTCCTAACTTAGAGTGTAATCCTGGAGATTGTATTATTGGTAAATTTCCAATTATGTCAAACTTCATCAAACCTAAGAATGTCTCGCAGATCTGTTAACCTATATCTTTTCAGTCTCCATGGATAAGGGTAAAGTTCCTGATGATTTAACATTGGCAAAGGTCAAGGCATACATATTAATCACTGTAACATCGTATGGGGTTCTAACTATTACACTAGTCCTAAAAAGATCTACATGTTACAATAAAGATTGATCAGTAGTGCCACGTTTTCAAATGCACTGGTTCAGTCTTTGCCACCAAAGACTTAGGCTTTTAAAAGTTTATGACACAATTCAAATTTTTTGAGAATATTTTTACTGCGAATTCTGATGTTAATCAATATAGTACCAGGCAAGCTACTTATCTCCATCTGCCAAAGATTCTCACTACAAGGGGTAGTATCGTGGTGCAAAGCTGTAGAATTATTAACATGTGATAAACATCTCTCCATCTCTGTCAATATTCAAAACCATTTAAAACGATTTCTAGTTCAAATAAATGTCTAGATGCAGTAGAAACTTTACATTTGAATTCTCTGAATGTGTGGCACAATTTGATTAATATATTTTTTCTTTTCTCAATTTTGTTTATTTCTGATAAATATACAGTACATACCACACACATGCACACAAACACGCACACATACATGTGCACACACGCGAACACTTACACAAAGCATTAATTAGTGATTTTATCTTGATGGCTTATGTTTTTGTTTTTTAACTTATTGTCTATTTGGTATTAAATTGTATTTAATTTAAAAAATTTAGAACCCAAGAACCCAAAGATTCTGATCGGGTTTTTTGGAATTTCTAGGTATTCAGGTTTTAAATGCAAATGGGTGAATTCAGGGGTGTTACATTGGACTGTCTTGAGTCTTCAAGCAAGATGGCCAGTATTGGCCTCAAGATCATAATGTTATTCCTGCTCTTTCTCTCTCACACACACACACACACATTTACAGAAACATATAGAAATTCAAACATAATATAAATATTAAGCAAAAACATGGACAACAAAAAATATTAAAGCAATGTTTCCATTTCAAATCAAGATATTCAGACTTATAAATCCATTGTTTTAGTATGGATCTTAGAGATAGTATTAAAGGGTCACAATTCCCAGTGCGTAGCTAGTCCAAGCACTTATGAGTGGAATACTCCTTTTAAAACAAAATAATTATTACATTTGCAACTAATTAATGTGTTTCCACTGGTCACTGTCAGAAATATCTTACCTGGGAGTGCTGTCTGCTGTGAAGTGCTGTGCTGCAACTTGGGGTGGGGTGACCAAATTTACACTTCAGGTGTTACAGAATTTGTGGGAGTGATGAATTCAGAGTTAACTTTACGATAATGACACTTAAATTTGACAGTCCTTTTCAACACCACTCTGTCCGTTTAGTGTTTAATATAAGGAATCTAACTCTACAAAGAGTAAAATGAACACTTCTTTTGCTAAACTTTCACGAACACCCCAAAAACTCTTACATTTACTGTAAATATAAAGAAATCTAGAATTAAATGTAAACAAATCACTACAGAAAATAGGTTGGCAGAGAGGCAAGGGAAGCTAAAACTGTACAAAAAATTGTATTTATGGCAATCTATAGGGTTTTATATAGGAGGTAAGGCTGTCAGGATCAGCCTAGATTAAAGAGTCTTCACCAAAGGCTTCGTGTTGGTTTCCAAGCAAGAAACTATGGCAGAAAGTAATAGCGTGACTTCAGTCGATTATTAAAAATGCTTATCACCAAGAGCAGCAGAGCAGAAAAGCTTTTTTTAGGGATAGATTAACATAAAGTGCACCACTAAACACCATAGGAAGTCTTCTCTTCCCATATCCATTAGACTCTACAACTCATCTCCCAGTCACTCTGCTCAATTAGCTGATGCTCCTCTTCCACACTTTATCTCTTAACACATCCTTTTTATTCGGCTGTTTTCCACAGTACATACAATACCTTTACTGGATGTGCAATGCTTTACACTCAAAGGGCTATTACTGTTGCAAAACATCCAGTATTACAATATTTTATAACTCAAAATCATTTACCTGTATGTAAATGCAGTAGCATTTAATTGTTGCAGATTTTTTTTTTCCATGATTAAGTTTTGGTTTTTTTTTATTGTATACTAGGTTTATTCTAGTTTTTCATTTTATTTATTCTAGTTTTATTCTAGATATTTTTTTTATATTTGTATATTTTGTTTACATTGGTGCTTGTATCTGTCTGTACAGTTTATAAGCAGTTTCCTGTAGGATTAATAAAGCCTTCCCATTTTGATTCTGGTTTGTGGATAACCACGATGTGCCAAATGTTCAAAGAATCAATCAATTCCCATGAAAGATTTTTTCTTTAGTTTTAAATTATGAAGAATTGAAGTCTTTTACATCTGCAGCACATAATCTGAGAAAATTTAGAGGGTTTGTGGAAATCTGTGTATATACACACCAAACGATTGTTGGATAGGTGCAACCTTTTCGTCCCAATTATGATCAATATAGCCACACAGGCCTGGAAAAACCATTTTCACTAAACAGAATTGGCTGCAGATTATGTAATCTTAAGGTGGATTACACATAGAAACAGCCATAAATCAGCTTTGTGCAGAAACTTTGAGTTCTCTAGACACCTGCCCATCTCAGATGGACAAGTTGACACGTGTTCGGTGTTCAGATGAGTCCACGCTTCAGCTTTAAAACACATGTGCTCAAATACATTTAATTGCACAATCTATAAACCAAAAAAAACTTTTGCAGTTAGTTGACTTGCATTCCTAAGCTACATGATGACTTGTTACTACATGTTACTTTACAATTTGCACAGCAAACAAGTTTCCTTTAGATATTATAACTATACATTATATTATATATAAATTATTCAGCAGCGAATATTTACAATGAGACAAGCACATATTTTCAGTCGGAATGGAAATGAAACAACACAGTGGTTTAAACTTAAATTATTCTTTTATTGATGTTTATGTTTACTGTATGGTCTGTAAACTTCACAACAGCATACTGGGATATTAGTACAGAAACAAGGCATGACAAATGCTCAAGCCTGCCCTTCTTTTAGTCATCTTGAATTTCAGTTATTCATTCCATCTTTAAAGTAAAACGTTCTAATCTGAACTCAAACACTTGGAATAAATGAAGAAATCTGGAATTTACCATTGCCAATCATACATGTCAGCCCTAGTGACCAGACACACAAGAGGCCAAAGGTAAACTTTGAGGCCATCCTCAAAAAGCTTGTACAATAAATGTTTCTGCATTTTTGTTGTCACTTTGTGGCCATTTCTAAATAGTCGCCTCCTTTCATTAACCCAGCTGGTCCAAGATAACTGACATTAGACAATATGCTTTGTAAAAGAATTTACTCAATAATTCAGGCTCAATTTATTCCGTCTCCTAAAACCTCTTGCGTGTGAAGTATCTTTTTATATCATACTCCACCAGAATATAATCAAGTATATACGCCAATTTATTTTCCAAAACAAATGAAGCCAAGAGAGCTAGTTTTTTGCCATTAAATGACAAATGGAGAGAATGTGGCGCTACAGTGCTGCTTGTATTCAGTCCATGCAGTGGAATCAGTGTGAGTAATGAAAAATTACATTCAGAAAAATAAAATGTTTCCTCCTCCTTCCTTCCCTCAATTCCTCCAAGCCCAGTGTCTGATATAGCTTAAACATAAACAGGAGACTGTTCAATGTGGTTAAACCTTGTACAATGTTATAGTCAGAATGTGAGATATAAAGGAAACTAACTTTTTTGAATATATATAAAAAGAATTGATAGTAAAAGAGCATGCTGTATGGGATTTTAAACGAATCCAATTAAGACAATTTTTCTGATCCATTTATCTCCAGGTTGTTGTTCTGTCATCATGTTTCCTCTCTAACATTGTGTTTCACCACACTGAACATGCCCACATCATCTCCCACCCACCCACCCAGTGCATTTCACACAAAATACGCTCTCGCCGTCACCCACACAACATGCACGCTATAGTTCCCAGCCCTCCCACTCCCTTCATCACAAACAAAATAATCATCACTTTTAAAACAACTGCAAAAGAACTACACATTCAAGTACCTATTTGTCATGGCACCAAGAGCAAGTGTACCACAAGAACATTAACCAGCTAGCAATCTGTTTGGCCTTCTCTGTTCCAATACTGCCACTTTAGAAAGCAGAATGAACATTTGCCATTGAATGATTGGAAAAGTGTATTTACAGGTTTCCTTACATCTTCAAGCATATTCCAAATCAACCTAAGGAAAAGAACACACACAAAGTATGCATACCTACTTTATGAGCACATTTGATTGAAAAAGAAAAAAAGTTTTAATAAAGATCAATATCATTTCATTTGTAAGTGCATATCTATGCAAGTCCATGATGGGAAAAATTAAGGACAGCATTTTTATTGACACTGTCAGCAATTCTCAGGGTGTACAGTCGGTTTTCTTTGTTCACATTGTCCCTCTATTACTTTACACAGTGGAACACCAAAAACAAAAAAAACTCTCCTAATATGCAGATATAGTTTCATGCACCCCCCGTTTCTTTTAATACACCCCACAAAAAACAAACAAAACAAAAACATATAAAACAAAAAGGAAAAAAAATTTTTTTCCCCAACTAAATAAAAGTCAGCCTTTTTAAGAGGCAGAATATTAGATTAATAGTAAAGGCAAGTTGTAGCATGAGCAGGACTGTGTGCATGAGTTGAGGATTGAGAGGAAAGCGGGAAGTGAGGTTGTAAAACCTTCACCCTCAAAGCCTTTCTTTGGAACGCTGCTGTGTTGGAACAATTTGCGTGCACACCTTTGATTTCTTTTTGTCTACACACACACACATATGCACACAAATGCAAATGTATGCATACTGACCACACATTTCTTAGGCCACAAGAGATACACACACTCGCATACAAACTATATAGACATGAATATATATGAATTTAATATATAATTTCTTATCTCTATATCCTAAACAGCAGGCTCAAAGCTAATGATTCTGGCAATGTCTGCCTTGTAAATGACAGCAGTCTCTTTAGGTACTGGAGAACAGAAAGAAGAAAAAAAAAAAAGAAAAGAGGATGACAAAAGGAAATGGGGCAAACTGTTAAATCATTTAAAAGACAAGAGAAGAAGAAAGTAAGCAAAGAAGAGTCACACTTGAGTTTAAAGTAACTGTGGTGAAGCACACCAGTCCATCTCTTGTTTTAATTTGGACATACAGAGGTGCCACACTGAAATTTGTAACCAATCGTTAAGGTTCCCCTCGAGTTCAGGTGTGGAAACTCAGGTGGTTGGCTTTCAGGGCCTGAATCTGAGGCTTTAACAAAGAGGCATTAGGGAAATAATGACCTCAGGAGCTTTAAATCTGGGAATTTTGTGAGGCGTTCTCCAGCAAGCCAGGTAAAAACGTAGATGATGTTTTGGGCCCTGTTGGAACATCAGTAATGCCCAGAACCCCTAAGACTCAGCTGGATACTTTAGCTTATAGAGAACTTGCAAGCTTGGTCAGTTAACTCCAAACCAGATGCAAGAAAGTTTACACTTCAAAACAAATAATGCCGCAAATCACTTCAGCCGTTTCAGCATCTTTCAAACTACTAAGTGGCTGGTTTTCAGTACTGACTATCTGGGCTGGTTGGCTGTTGAGTCGTGTGGTCCTCTTCTCCCTCAGGTCTAAGCAAGGCACCAGAAAGTCCCAAAGTTATTAGAGTAGGTTTGCTCCGTGTCTCCATCAATCCACAACGAAAACAACCAGCACAAAGAAAACAAGGGGCAAGAGGAACTGTGCTTATTTGAGTCTCCTTTCATTTTGTATTGTATATGTTGTTCTGTAGTGCAGATTTCCCCCTAATTTGTTCATAAAAAGAACCAACAAAATCTGTTCTCCACCTTAGGTACATTTTAAAACCAGGGTTTCTGTTTTAATTAATCTCAGTGTGAGAAGGGGAGAAAAATCCCAGTGAAATTAAAAGATGAGTTTGATTGTGATCTCATGTGGAAAAGTGGTCCTGTTGCTTTTAATTTTGGGGAGGGAGATTAGGCAGTTGTGCTGGACAGCTACCAGTGGCACTCCAAATCTGCTCCACTCTGCAAGAGGAAAGCCATGACAGAGGGAGGAGAGAAGAGACAGTGACAGTGGAGAGGGGGAGAAATAAGAGAAAATAAAAACAAGAGAAAAGAAGGACAAAAGGGTGAGTAGGAGAAAAAGAGAGGACAATGTTAGAAAAAGTAGAAACTTTGAAGTCACATTCACTGATTATTTACCCCAAACCTGGAAGTTCAAGACAAGGTTTTTCTATAATCAACACACCAAAAATAAAAATGAATAAAGTTGCAAAAGTAATTACAACAGTAATTTAAGCCACGGCAGACTCGACCTCACTTTGTAGACTCTTCCTGCGATAAAACAACATAATTCACCGACCTTTTGCTTTATGCAGGGCCTGACACAGAAACAGTGAGTGTCGAATGCTTGCGTGTAGCTGCTGAAAGACTGAGTGAGACAGCGATGCATGCGTGTAGGGCCAGTGCATGCTTGTTTGTGTCTGATGTGAGACAGGGACGGACAGAACCAGAAACACCTTACCAGTCTTCCTCAAAGTCTGGACAATCATGTTTACACACATACACACACAGACACACTTCAAAACTCTAAATGGAGTTCCACATGCTAAAGAGTATACCAGAGCAGAGAGTAAAGACTGATGAAGGTGTGACAGAGGAATATGCCTTGTGGGTCACCACTTACATGCCCGTAAGATTGTGTGTTTGTTTGTGTGTGTGTGTGTGGTTGTATGCATGAGGGGTTGGAAGAAGGGGATGGGGGTGTAACAGTTATATATGTAATAACTTACCAAATGAAACAGGAGGGCTGCTTTAATCAGAGGGTGAACACACAATTAGACATATTGACACATCCCTTATCAATACGTGTATGAGTATATGTGTGGGTTTTTTTGTACTACACGCCATTTGCAATTACAGTATATGTTGAGCTATGGAAAGTAATGTCAGCACATTTTGTGTTGCTATAGTACAATATGTTTTTTTTTTAACCTGGTAGTAGCCTTCAACAGACTCAAACCACTGAAGAGTAGGTAATGTGTTTTCATGTATGTAAATTTGTGTACAAAGCTAAATCTCCAAAGACAAACTAAAACAGTTTGAGGCAAACATTACCCTTAGCGCAAGCTGCGAAACAAACACACAGATCCCCACTTAAAATGTAGCCATTTCCATCACAAGCAGACGCAGACACACAAAAGAACACACAAGGCAGAGCAGCTGGTGGACAGAGCTAATAACTCTAAAAACCATCAAAGTGACATTCTAAGTAGCATCTGATCTGTCCTTCAATAGCGTGTACACACACCCCTCAGCCACAATATCAAGACCACAAACTGTTGAACGGAATAACATTGCTTCTTACAATACAGAGTCCTGCAGAGAAACTTTACGTTTTGTCATTTACATGCATATTAATTTTATAGTCCTACTCTGCTGAAAATCCTTTAGCCCTATGAACATGGAGAAAGACAGTAGATGCAATGTCCAGTGAGGAACCAGACAAGGCTCTAAGCCAGCTGAGTAAGCCCAGAGCTACTTGAAAAGCTAGCTAACGTAGATTCACTTGGCCAAGACCTCCCTAAAATTGTTGTATCTCTACACTAAAAAAATCTCAATTTTGAGGGATGTTTAAGTTTTTAAAGAGATTAATAACTGCCAAAGTGGGTGTTGCTACAATATAAAGCTTGCTGAAGACCACATAACCTACATGGCAACAACAGCAGACCCTGGATGCGAGAAGTGTCTTTGGGGTATGTGGGAAGAAGAGCATTCCACAAAAGCCCTATACAAACTATCCACAACAAGACCAAGATCCACTGAAATCCTCTAGTAGCAATTCTTTATGGGAAACCTGCAAAAGTCAGATACCCCAATGCCACTGCCAGATTATTCTCATGTTGTGGCTAATAAGTGCATTTACTGCCCATTCCCAACAACATGCAGTTTCAGGAGTACACATCAGGAGGTTAATGTGTCTGTTGTCAAGTTAAGTGCAGGACAGATCTCTGCCAAGCCCAGTATTTCCACACATCAGGGGAAAAAAAGACCACAGGATTAAATTTCCCTCAATTACAGCCACAATTCAAAAGAAGAAGAAGAAAAAGAAAAAGGATGCTGTGTAAAACAGAAAAACAGAATGCAATGATTTGCTAATCTCAGAAAACCCATTTTTAATCCCAAACAGCAACAACGTATCAAATGTTGAAACAGATATTTTACCATTTCATGCAAAATATTAGCTCATTTTGACTTTGGAAAACGGTGATGTTTAGCCAAATTCATTTATTAAAGTACTTCTTAAAACAGCAGGTACTGACCAAAGTGCTTAACCTTTTAAGATGAATACAATTAAAGTATTTTATAAGTCTGTTGCATCCCCTACTCTTAACAATTGTCTGTACCTATAACCTGGGATGTGAAAACACCAGTTTGAGTTTTATGAGAGAAATGTTTTCTCATTTTTGTCAAATGCAGGGTTCTAGTTTCTGTACAGTCTTGGAACTTTGTTGCTGAATTTTTTGTTTCATGATTTGCCAGATGTTTTCCGTTGAATTGAGTCCCTGAACGCTTCTCCTGTGAAGCTATGCTGTTGATGGATGCAGTATGTGGTTTAGCATTGTCTTGCTGAAATATGCAAAGTATTCCCTGAAAAGGACAACGTGTGAATGGGAGCACATGTTATTCTAAAACATCTGTACTTTTCAGCATTGATGGTGCCATGAGGGATCCAGGTTTTATTTAACTGCCCATAGTGTAAAAAAATATTTTTGTTTTTAATGTTCTGACCAAAACACAGTTTTCAACTTTGCTTCATACCATTTTAAATGAGCCCTGGCCCAGAGAAGATTTCAGCGTTTCTAGCTTGTGTTCACAAATGACTCATGACTTTTCCATGAGAGAGCTTTACCCAGCACTTGTGGATTGCACGGTGAACTGTGTTCACAGACAGGGATGTCTGGAAGAGATCCTGATTTCCAGTGGAGAACCATATCAGTTTTTAATGCAGTGCCATCTGAAGGCACAAAAATCACCAGCATCCACTTCTGACCTTCAGGCTTGTCCAATGCTTAGAGATTCCTCTTCATTCTCTGAATGTTTTTAGGAAATTTTACATCACATATGGTGGGATCTTCAAAGTTTTCACAATTTTACCTGGAGAAAATTTTTCTCAAGTTGTTTCACAATATTTAGATGCCGCTTGTAGCAGATTGGTAAGTTTCTGGCTGTATTTACATCCGAGATACTCCTGAAAATGCTCCTTTTATCCCCAGTCATCATGCGTTGCCAATCCACCTTTTTAATTGTGAAATAGTCCTCCAGTTGTTTCTGATTTGTGCCAATTGTCTCCCCAGGCTTTTGCTGCCCCGTTCTAACTTTAAGATGTGTTGCTGCCATCAAATTAAGAGCAACTTAATATTTTCATGTTTCAACATCAGATATGTTTATGTTCTTTGGGGGATAAAAAAAATGGGTTTAGATACGAGCAAATTATTGCATTTGTATTTCCATTTTTATTTACACAGTATCACAACGTTTTGGGAATTGGGGTTGTAAATATAACAATGTTAGACAAAATACTAAAAATCATGATTTTTGTAGTCCCAAAACATAGAACTTCTGTGAAAGCTGTGTAAAAATGGATCAAAGAACAAAGATAAAATTCTTCACATATAATGACACTTACTCCATCTTCCTCCTTGTATGGGTTCAGACGGTTGTATACTGCTTCGATGACTTTTCGCCTGCAGGGAGAGTGTAAATGCAAAGCCGTGATCAGGTCTGTTGCGTTCAGTGCAAATATTCCATCAAAGTTACAACAGAGGCTGCAGATATCAGGCAACTGACCATAACTTGTTGAAATTTCTAGCTTCTAGATTTGATGCTTCAAATCATGGCACATTTACTGTCCCTTAAAAAAGGGCAAGTTATTTTCTTTTTTCTTTTCTTGCAACAGCAAATTTTAAACAGTATTTAAATAGTTTAAGAAATTGGCCTTTAATGGTTTGCCGTTACTTTATCCTAACTGAAAATTCTAAACACCTTGTTATGGAAGATGGAGGAAATGTGGAGACTGATTGTGCATTATGTTGCTTTGTGATGGCTGTGCTTTTTATTATTTATTTTTTTATTTCCCTTCCCTACACTGGGAGACGCATTTGAAGCATTTTGTCCAAATAAATAAATTCTGCGAGGTAAACGTATTACAAGAATACAACCTGCAGGATAGTGGTGAAGAGGACCACAGAATTTAGGATAACCTGACTGACTGCCGTGGAAAACGGGAAGTCCTGTGGAGGTTTGTATCGGTTGTGATAACCTCTGGCTAAGGGATGAAATAAATGATGAGGAATTATCAGACCCTACAGACCCTGAAGCCAGGAGGGTTTTTTCTCTTCAGTGCTGCAAACCAGCGCAGCAGGACAGTTCTCCGTTTCAGCGGAAGTTTGTGAAAACAGATTTTGTCCTCGACCTGAACTCTGTAAAATTAGTTTTTATACCCAGGAGCAATACAGTAGTGTCCCGCTTTGTTTTCTCTTCTGCCTTGGTTCACCAGTCTCCATTGTTGACTCTTATATCTCTCACTTAGACGCGGACAAGCGGACTCTAATCAGGACCGCGACACCAACCAACCCCGTGACATCACAGCTGATAGTTTTTTTATACGTTTATATTCGTCACGTTTGTTATGTAATTATTGATAAGAATAAGACTCAATCTAGTAAATAATGTGTATTTGGTTTACTGTTTCATTTCCACTTTAAAAGATAGTTCTTCTTACTTGCTGGGAAGACCACCCCCTGGTGGCAGAGGGGGCATACCACAGTCAGTAGACAGGTTCCTCAAAACTGTTACCAGGTCCGGGAACCCATCCTCCCCTGGCCGAGACAGCATCTCTAAAAAACAGCAGGAAATATGTTACACAATTCAGTATTAACAGAACTGATGAAAGTCCAAAAGAGCAGTAGGATAAGGGCCACGGAGCAGGGGAAAAGAAAGCTGAGGATGGAAACCAAACAAGCACATTTGTGGAAATTACTGCGTTTGACACAGAAGGATCTTTCTATCTATAAACAAAAGAATGAATAATTTATTGTCATTACACAACAATTATAGGCAATGAAATTTTTGAATCCCAGGCTCACCTAACAATGATAAGAATATAAACTACAATAAAAATAGCCAAACACAAAAAGCAAAAATACTACAAATTTATACAGTAAACTATATAATAAGCAATAAGAAGATGCTGCTGACAGCATTTAGAAGTGTTATGGCTTGCAGTATGAAGCTGTCCCTGAGCCTGGTGGTACGGGCATGAATGCTGATGTGGACCCCAAGGAACCTGAAGCTGTTGACTCTTTCCACTGTAGCCCTGTTGATGGAAAGGGGGGCGTGTTCCTCCCTCTGCCTCCTCCTGAAGTCCACAATCAGTTCCTTAGTTTTTTGACGTTAAGATGGAGATTGTTGTCCTGGCACCAACATGTCAGGCCTCTGACCCCCTCTGTAGGTCGTCTCGTCATTGCCGGTGATCAGGCCAATGACGGTCGTATCGTCAGCAAATTTAACGATGGTATTGGAGCTGTGGGCACGCAATCATGCGTGAACAAGGAGTACAGCAGAGGATTGCACACACAGCCCTGAGGGTCGCCGGTGTTCAGAGTCAGGGTGAAGGATGTGGTGCCCCCCATTCGCACAGCCTGTGGTCTCCCTGTCAAGAAGTTCAGGATCTAGTCACAGAGGGCGCTGTTGAGCCCAAGGTCTCTGAGCTTGGTGACAAGTTTGGAGGGCACAATGGTGTTAAATGCTGAGCTCATGGTCATGTCACTCATTATCTGTACCGCTTATTCCATTAAGGGTCGCGGGGTTAGCTGGAGCCTATCCCAGCATTGTTTCAGGTGAGAGGCAGTAGTCAATAAACAGCATTCTCAAATGTGTCCCTTAAGTCCATATGGGAAAGGGCAGTGTGAAGGGTGAAGACGATAGGATCTTCAGATAACCTATTGGCCAGTGTCCAATGAGTCCGGGACGGAGGAAGTGATAAATACTTTAACTAACCGCTCCAAGCACTTCATGATGGTGGAGGTGAGTGCTCCTGGGCGGTAGTCATTCAGGCAAAAGTTTTTGGATCTCTTGGGGACAGGAACAATGATGGTCTTCTTGAAGCATGTGGGGACTACAGACTGGAGCAGTGACACTGAAAATGTCTGAAAAGACCTCTGCCAGCTGGTCTGCGCACACCTTGAGAGCTCTGCTGGGGATGCCGTCAGGTCCAGCAGCCTTATGTGTGTTTATCCTTTTCAAACTTCTGCACACGTCTGCCCTGGATATTACAGGTGGGCAGTGGTCCTCCTGAGCCTTTTGTACCTCTGCATCTGT
>JBAMHW010000018.1:22160052-22173407 GCA_037177495.1 Rhadinocentrus ornatus | reverse complement strand
CTTTCTTTTGATTTGGCCTCCCCTTTTGCATATCCTTTTTTGGTGGAGTTGAAAAAAAGGGTGTGTCCCCCCCCCCCCCCCCCCCCAAAGCTCGTGGCCATAATTGTGATTAAAAAAAAAAAAAACTAAACTGTGTCCAACAAGAAAACAGGTTAACCAACAATTAAACTCTTTCTCTCTCCAAAACGAAGCAGTAAAACACTTTTTATGACTCATTACTGAAGTAATATCAAAAGCTGTCTATTTGTTGCAATGACAGCTCTTTGAACACAATCATCTTCAAAGCTGTGGCGTCTAGAACTATGGGGCAGTTATTTGACCAGACTGGAGTCTATCAGACCATGCCCAAAGAGGATGGAAAGTAAATGTGTCATGTTATACTAGACTGAGTGGTTTCTTGGCAACAGGAAAAGCATGGAAAGCATGTGAGCTTGTAGATACCTGCTCTCTCTGTCCAGAAGCCTGCCTGCCATTAATTTGTCTTCCAGGCATCAAAGGTTGAGATACGATAACATGCAGTAAGGAGAGTACTTATCACATGATAAATGGTTGAGGAGCAATTCCTGTGGGATAAACTGTAAAAGCATATGCAAAGTGTTTGCACAATATCCTAATTCTAAAATTATAAATTGGGTTGTCAGAAAATGTATATGCAATTAGTCTTTTACTGCCCAACCACATGAGAAAACTTCATCTATCTAGCCCTATTAAACAAACTGTATTTCAACTATTCTTTGATTTCAGTTAACAGCGTATCTGAGCCTACATCTGGATGGGAAGGGATTAAGTGAAAACAGATACCACCAAACAGTGGAGATAAATGTCTTTGGACAAGCCCATAGACTCACAGTAGTCGCCGACCAAAACAGCATGGCTAGTGCAGGATTTCACACAAGAGTGCCAACCCAAACATGCCAGTGATTATGCTGCCATTTCTCTAACACACCGTTTCTGGAACACAAAACATTGCCAATTGCACAACCACACACATCAACAACCCAATAAAAATACCCACAACACAGCAATAAAACAAGTTCATTCCTGTGATGGAGTTTCATTTGTAAAGAACTGGAATACAACCCAGACAAGCACATTAAGTAAACATTGGCTATATTCGTTACGGGATTAAATAACTAGCCAATTGCGGCACAGAGTAGGTTGGGATTATAGTTTGTTATTTGGCCCTCTTATGGAGAAACTGTATTCTGAACAAACAGCAATCAGGGTAAATTAACCATTTCCACATCTGTTGCAAACACTCGTACATCACATTTAAAGGAAAAAAAATCACTTCGTGTATCATGCCTAAGAAAGTTAATCACAAATTTTCACAAATCAAATTTCATTAACTGTGTTAGGGGTCAAAATGTTTACCATCACCCGAACAGTCTTGTTATTAATTAAAATTCAAATGTTGATCTGCTAGTTCAGCTATTATATGAAAAAAAAAAAACTATAATGTAACTGACTTCTGATAGCGTGTTTGGAAGCAGCGTCCAACGTCAAATTCGTTAACCAAGTGGGATACAGATTTGTTAACGAGCGTTGCATTAACGGAGCAGATATAATAACCATGCTTACAAATACAGAAAAATAACTACTCTTCACTGCTCTGATCCATAACTAACGTTTGGTAAGAGTCTGCTGTCCTTAACAACACATGAGGCCACTTACATTAGATGATAAGCAACTAGCTAAGTTCACAGTTATCAAAGTGTTGTCTGATGTTACACGTTAGCGAGTAACTATTACTAACAGATATAGAAATGTTGCTTGTTGGAAGGACTATGTATTACTTACGTTGTATGAAATTACCTGTCTCAATCTGTCCTCCTTGTTGTGCTTGGAGTATTATAAAGCAGATGAGTTGGTTTAACGCTGGTTGCTGCTGCTTTCGATTCTCGGCCCCAGTTCGTCAGCTAGCTTTGATTGAGCTAGCTAGCATTTCACACGGTAAGTTCTCCTTTCAGCATGTCTCTGCATCGGAATAAGGCTTTTATATACATGTTGCACCTTTAAATATATGGAGAAAAAAATGAATAACTCGGATGATTGTCGGTAGAAAAAAACCGGTCGAGAAGCAGATTTATGATTTTGACACAAAGCTAATTTTTTGGCTAACGCTACACGTACGAGGCAGATGACGTACCTTTTCAGTAGTTTAGGGGAGGAGCAAGTCTATATCTCACTACTATAATTGGACAGACGCTAATTCAGAACTCAGATACGATTAGTCAAATATTATGTCAATCAAACATAATATTTTTTTACCACATTATAATAATCGAGACGTTTGTACGTGCGAACGACTTTTTAAATTTTACACTAAGTTAGCATTTAGATTTAGGCTGATAGTCAATACCTTCCACAATCTTTTTTCAGTGCATAAAGCATTTTAATGAAGATGCCCCTTAATCCTTTTTCTTATCAGAGAAAGCACATACACAGTGTAAACAACTTATCAAACTTTTAAATTTTTATTGAATGGTTTGTTGTTGTTTATTTATTTATTTTTGCTTGTTTTTTGTTTTATTGTTTTTTTCTAATATTATGAAATCTATTTTATTCAAGTATTCAAGCTGCAACATGATTCATGGATAGGTTACTCTGTATATCACCTGTGTGAGAAACCAGGAAAATAGTGGCTGGGCAGACTTGTATTGGCTGAACTGTACTACCTGCAGAAGTCATAAAACTAAAAGGCTAATAACAAGAATAATATAATGAAATATTCAAAAAAGATATATACAAAATTTGAGTATGTGTAAATAAAATAAAAAATATGTAAGTACAAACACTGTGTTAAGGAGATATGTTAATAAATAAACACATTTAGAAATGTAAATATGACTTATAAAATGTTCATCTCTTTGCCTAGCTGGATCTGTTCAAAGGACTTCATCAACATCACAGGCTATATTCTACTTGCCAAACTAGTACTGAAGAAACCTTGATTATAGAATCCATTCTTTTACATATACTGCAACAATCTGACCAAAGGTATATGGATATAGATTTGGAGACCAAAAACCTTCCATCACCATATTGAGGTAAAAAGCCTTCAATAGTTTTAAAAAAGGCAGAATATGGTGGAAGTTACAGGATTTTCAAAGGTGGATAATGATTAAACCAGCTTTGGACCGGGAAACTGGAAAGATGCATATTCCTAGATAACAATGTTTTGTATCTGGTCCATTTAACTTCCATTCTTCCATTCACTTCTTCCTTTGACAACTCATTTTTGTTGTAGGGAGGTTAACCTCCCTTTTACCTTTTCAGAAGGCCTAAACCCTGATTAGTGTGCCTACGGTTATATCTCTATGTGACTGTGCACCCTTTAGTCATTCCAACTGTTTGTTCAACTAATTGGTTCATAGGAAGTTGTATCCTGACACCCCAATATATTTCTGCGCCTAATGTATCGATGTGTGTTGAATGTTTGTAAATTGCTGTGTGTAACGTTAGCAAAAAGTGTGAACTGACACTGTGGTTAAAGTTGTGATAATCTGGGTTACAACTTCAAGGTTTCTGTCATGAACATTGGCTGGGGCCTTTTTCCAAGAAGTTTGCTTGTTATTCTCTCTGTGCATACAGGTGTTCTGCATGTGATGTAGTGATTTAAAATTGATTGTGAGCATCAGTTGTTTTTTGTGATGTAGACTGGTGACCCATACAGGGTGTACTCTGCTTATTATGTAATTGGGAGGCAGAAGATTCCTCTTAGAATTAGCCCTCACTTTATCCTATTTAGTACAAACAATGGATCGATGGGCAGGCGGATGGATGGACGGACGAACGGACGGAAGGATTCAACCTCATGAATTTGAACTACTCCACTAAGGTAGAGTTACTAAAGCACAGTTTGTTTGTTTGTTTTTTGGTTGATGTGGTATAACTATTGCTGTTTAATGTCTATTTTAAATGTAAATTTAATTTCCATTTCAGATTTAAATATGAAACCACTCATTCTGTTGTATGTGGTGTCATGTTTGTGATGCCTTCATGTCTGCCTGGGAGCTCATAAAATGCAGAGATTGCATATACAATCACTGAAGTATAATCATTAACTGAGAACATCATTGAGTTTTTCATCTTTAAAAGAGTACTATAATTAAAAAATACACATATGAGGAATTGTTGTTTAAAGTACTTTTAAAATGTAATTCTATTTTAATGTACTGTCTATAAAACTATATGGACATAAAGAAACACTTTAATAATACTTCTTTCCAAAAGGGGAGACCTTTGTCCTGAGGTCATTTTTACCCTAATCAGGATAATAGTAATTTGATTCACCAAAATCAGTGTTGGAATATAAAATTTTAGTTTGTCCTCTTTGTTTTTGTTACTGTTGTTGTTACTATGCATTTTCTATAATAATAATAATTTATGTATCACTTGTATTTATTTAAATGAGGTAGTGTCATTTACAGTTCTCTCAACAAATAAAAACTGTTATATCGTTATATCTGAGTTCAACATTGTATTTTCTGTATCTATAAATGGACCAAACAGTCCATTTGTTCTCTCCTGTTGCTTCTATGTATCTGCCAGTGACTTGCTTGTTTTGTATTTCATATAAATGTCCCATTTCACAGTGATGGAGAACTCCTAAAGTTGCACATTGATACACAATGCAGCAACTTGTCACACTTGAAATCCACTCCAGACCCGTTGTTCATAAAGAAATGAGGGAATAATCCATACCTTTTTATGGGGCAACTTTTGGATAAACTATCAAGCTACATGCCATCTTGAAACATATATTTCTTTATACCTAAGAGCTAAAATGAAAGCAGAGGGACTTATTAAAATTACTTTCACTTGGTTGAGAGGTGGCTGTTTAATATCCATCTTGGTACACACGCTGCTGCTAATGGTATAAGAGAGAGATCAATTTTACCAAAACTACTCAATTTTAGCCCTTCCCCCATGTGTCAAAAATCTGGGTGTTGTTGTTTTTTTTTTTACTCTGAGCTGGATTTTATTGCACACTTTAGAAATGTCACAAATGCAGGATTTTATTATCTTAAAAATATCGCCAGAGTCCGGCCAATCTTCTCTTGCCAGTACGGAGGTGCTGATGCATGCTTTTATTTCTAGTAGATTAGATTATTTAAAACCCTGCTGTCTGGTATTCCCACTAAAAGTATTTTGAACCTTCAATTACTCCAGAAGTGCTTTATAATTAAAAAAAAAGTGCTATATAAAGTTTGATTTGATATCATTACTCATAAGATCAGAAATACCCTCTTTCCTAATACTGTTTTGTTTTTGTTTTTTAAATAGGTGAGTTTTATTTGTGGCATTCAGGCCAGTTTATTAAGTGTCCATAAATGTAATTTTTTGAAAATTAATTCAAGCAGAACTTTTTAACACATTGTCCACATTTTGAGTTCTGGAGTGTTGTCATCATTTGGCAATAAACTATTCAGATTCTTTTTTTATGAATCTTTTCGATGGTGTTGAAAACATTTTAAAAGGGTTTTTTCATCTTTAAATGCATATTTTAAAAGATCTGTTTGTTTTTTGTTTATTTTTATTTTCTTTGTTTAGTTTTTTCATTATTGTAAGTTTGATATTTCTAGTTATACATTACGTATATGTATAAAACATTCAGCAACAAATACTCAGTTTTAGGCTTTGTGGATTTTCGAAGTTAGACCAAATCCAATGGAAAGTTAGCAAATTGGTGAGACTTACAAAGGCAGAAATTTGTAGAAGAGGGATAAAATCCTAATATACATTTTTCAAAAGTTTTTGTTTTTGGCATAGTTTCTGGTTTCTTCCAAAGCTCTGTGATTTTAATTGGGTGACTTTATTTTTTCTTTTCTTTCATTTTGTTAGTCTTGACTTTTTATTGATGTGTTGTCACCTGGTTGTCATTTGCTGCTGGCTTCAAAACCAATTTCCCCTATTGGGGATCATAAAGCTAACCTTGAAACTTAACCTTAATTGAAATTTTGCAATATATTTTAAGTATTTACTTAGCAATCGAGGTTTAGTGAGTCATCATAATAATGTCAGCTGACCTTGCATTGAGTTGCCATATCTGCTTTGCAGGTGACAGGTATGTGTTTGCTTTCTTTTCATCTTTTGGTGTTGCTCGTCAAGGTACAGCGGTCGTCTTGTAACCCAAGGGTTGCCGGTTCGATCCTCGGCCAAGTCGAGTTCATGTTGAGGTGTCCTTAGGCAAGACACCGAACCCCTAATTGCTCCTGATGGGTCGTGGTGAGTGCCTTGCATGGCAGCTACCGCCATCAGTGTGTGAATGGGTGAATGTAATGTATGATGTAAAGCTCTATATAAATACAGACCATTTAGCATTTAAATCTATGCTGTTGTATTATTGTGCATTTATGTGCCGAGTGCTGATGGATTAAAAGTTACTGCCCAAAACACCAGATATGTTTTGCCTAGATATTATATAAATAAGTTGAAACACATACAATCTGTTTCAAGTGTTAAAAGTCAGACAGCCTTTAATTCTTTTGTTCGAGTCAACACAGTTATGTGAGTGTTGCTTATTCTTGTATTATATGTGAAGGCAAAGGAAACAAGCAGCCTTGGCTTTTGCTGTGTTTTCTCTCCATGTATGAAATCAGCACATCTGATCCTCTCTGCAGAGTGCAGCAATCATGCCTTGCCTTGCTCTCTGCTCTTCAAACACAAGAGCTCTTGAAAAGCTGATTTTCTGCTCCTCAGAGGGAGCAGGTTCCTTTTGTCAACCAAGGAGCCAGGTCAAAACAATAATTGTTAGCAAATTGTGCCTGAAAATATACAACGCTCATTTGATTTACATGCCATTTTCATGAGTCCACTCTTGAGGCCTCCTAAACTGCTCGCAATGTTACATTAGGGCTTCATCAAATGTTTATGAGAGCAAATCAATTTAATTTCCTGGGTGAGCTAGAGTGTGTGTTTGTGTGTTTAAGAGAGGGAAAGAAAAAAGCAGTGTACAATGCAACCCCATATTAATGCATGTTATGTGAGGGGAGTAGGCAACTCCCTCTGCTTAATGGGATTAAGGACATCAACAAACTGTTTACTAAATGGGGACGTCTCTCTCCTGCTTTATATCCAACTCTCTGTCTTTGTCTCTCACTCTCTCGCTTCCTCACTTTCCACTATTCCACTCTTTCCCTCTGTCTCTGATCCCTAATCAGCAAGAAGGCCTAGAAGTGCCTTGGGGCTGAATACAAATGAGCACAGCTGCCCAGTGCGGATTACTACCACACACAGGCCTGCACTTTATGCATAAATTCACACACAAACACACACACACATGCACATTAAAAGAAATCAGTACGTGCAAACATAAGCTTTGCATGGGCATATGTCATTCATATGCATCCCAGCACTTGCTGACACATGTATTTTCCAAGCACATGTCACACTATGAATTTATCTCACACACACACAAACACACCCACACACACAGAAAGCGAGACACAAACTACTTTGTTCACATGTCCTTAACACAGTAGCAGACATATGCTGTGACACACCCACTACTTTTAGTGTGTCACGAGAACATGTGTGCACATGGCCGGTATATTCGTGTGAGGGGGGCTTGTGCTGCCATATGTCGCCAGTCATCAGCGAGTGACATTGTGGATCGAGCTCTATTCATCAACAATAACAAACAGATGAGATGAATAATAATGAATATAATGATTAAATCTCCTCTGTTTTGTTTTTCTTGTGGTAAAGTTGGCCTCTTTGTTTCTTTCTGTTTAAAATATTGTCTAAATGATGGCACTGAAGTTGATGAATTTAAACTGTGACCTGAGAGTTGTCATGTGTTTGCTGTGAGTTGACCCTGAGTAGCTAAGCCAGAGCAGGTCGGCCTTAATTCTTGGCTCCGTGGCACGTCAAATGTGGGTAATGAAGAAATAACAAGCTACTTTACTTCCCTATCCACCTTTATAATGCTGGGCTGGAACTGAACTGACATTGTCTCACTCTTCAGGTTGAATTGCCCAAAATACCTTAATGGATACAGAATCAATATAATTTCAGTGTTATTACATTTTGATGTTATCCTCGGTTTCTAAATAAAAGCTCTGTCTGAGTGTAGCCACTGAGCAGGGGATAAAAAGGCTGTAGTGTCAGTATGACATCTCCATCTAGTGGTAATGAGAAGTACAGCTACCAAGAATGAATGAAGGATGGGACCATTTCTTCAAACTGATGGGCACTGAATCTTTAAAAAAGTTGCTTCTCCTGTGGATTTTCCTGTGATGCCAATACGTAATATACTGATTCTGTAAGGGATCCCGATTCTTCAAATGTCCCTTGTTAAAAAGGAAGCATGTTTGTAACAGTGTTTAGACATGAAAGGGTTACAGAACAGGCCTATTGGACCAATACACATTACTAGAAAGTCAATAAATGACCAGAAGATACACAGGATCACTACAAATAAATGAAAAACTACAACATGAAAACATAGAATGTCAACAGAGATGAAAATTACTATGAATAGATACAAAATCAGATCCAAAACCAATAGAAATCATTGGAACAAGATGAAATACATCACAGAAAGATATCAGAAAAGACATCAACCAGGAGTCAAATGGAAAACGACTACAAAGAACAGCAAAATCACCAAAACAAGGAAACAAAACCCGCACAGATGCAGAATGATCACAATAAGAAAAAAAAAATTCCAAGAGAAACTGAAAAGCTACGAAGACAGCATAGTCACTAAAATGGCACACAGTTAGCGCAAAAAGACAGAAACTTATGACAAATCAATGCAAAATGATAACATACATTTGTCATAAAAATGACAAGAGGCAAGTAATTCAAGACTCACTTGCCATATTTTTAGGAGTAGACGAGATGGGCTACAGATGAGTGCCGTGTTTTATACTTCATATTTTTGCATTGACATCCTCTTCCAGTTGACTTAAAAAAAAATTAAATAATCCCTTATTCAAACCCTTGTTAGTGTACTCTTTGTGCTCATTTTTTCATCTGTCATTGCATTCTGTATGGTTAGTTTGAATAGTTTTCTTTCTTTCTGTTGAACTGAGCAGACCTCCTACCTGTTCGTTTTTCTGTTAATCTCATGAAATATTCACATCCATAAAAAATATCTAGAAAACCCTGTGGTGGGGTTCTGACTGACTTTTTGCCCCTGCACAGCACCTTGTGACAAGAATAACCTGAATGGTTATTCAAATGGCAATAATAGAATTGATTTACTGTATGAGCTGTATTGCCAAGGTGACTCCGGGAACTCTGGGTATACTTCGTTTCCTCTCTGTGATCTCTCAGTGATCTTTTTTTGATTGATATTGGGACAAGAGTTCACCTGGAAGAAATCGTTTAACAAAGCAAGGACGATCTTCTCCCTGAACAGGCAGAGGAAAGGCCACCACTTCTGTCTCTGCATCTGCTTCATCCTCATCATCTGCCTGAGCCCTTTCTTTACCTGCATTTCTACTTGGAACATAGCAAGGTAGATTTGTTTGGCTTTGTGGAAAAACACTCTTGAGATGGAGGGTTCATGGTGGAAGTTGGTGGTGAGAGATGTGCATTATAGCGAAAGAAAATGATGTATGAATAAGATGAGAAAATCCATTGAATTATTGATGTTAAGTTGGACATTATTTTTTATCTGTGGTTGATGATATCCTGTGTTGTCTTTGCGCTTAATCTCAAGAAGCATTCGGTATGATGATGTGTCCTTTTTACAAAGACACTAGATTTGTCTGTAATCTTACTGATCTGTCAGGTAATATTTGTATAAGAATCCTAAAAATTTATGCAGCAAATGATTATGACTCGTAATAAAATAGCAGTAATGTAATAGATAACTTATTTTGCTGTAACTAAATTACAAGCAGTTAAACAACAGACTACAAGATTCTTACCTTAGGTGATACCTGACACCTTTCTCAATATTTACAAAAAATTTTTAAGTTATTTTACTTTTTTTTCTTTATTTAAATATTGTTTGTATCTGATACACAAATCTGAATAAAAACATGACAGAACAATTCATTATGAACTAAAAATTAGAGGTCCAGAGGCCTAAAGAAAAATACATTCAAAATAATGCATTTAACACTGTTCATTTCTCTAAAATCTTCTAACTGTAATTCACACTTTAAGGATCATGTCAGCTATTGGCACCTCCTTATGAACAAAGGAGTTTCTCCAGTCAAATTTCTGTCCCTGCTGTGTTCCAGTTAGATTTCATTACCTGATCCCCTGTCACACCTGGGTCTCAGGTGCTAATTGTCACACCTGCTTCTCATTATTAGTCATTGTTCCTAGTTTTCCTTTATTCATAGTCTGATCATTTCTGTGTTGCTCATCACTGGTCAGTTTTGAGAATTTAACAGAATGTTGTTTTTGTTGGTTTTTGTGTAACTTCTTGTTCATCCTGCCTGTGCAGCACTTTCTGTTCTACACTGAAATACTTAGTTAAGTTCAAAGAACTTAAAAACATGCGTTTAACTGAAAATCCAGTGGGAAGTTTGTAAGAGAAAAATGAGAAGTTATGTTAGCATAGCAATACAGATAGGGCAGCACAGTGACAGACAGGATTCTAATAGGCTCAGTAACAAATCAGCTAATACAAAGTTTGTTAACTGACGAAATTCTACGTTAACCATCTGGTCTGACCCACATTATGATGAATGTGTGCACATCTTTTTTGTGTGGAAGCACTGCAATGCACCAGCTTGCTCTTCCACAGAATGGCTGCATGTCCATTATTGATGATGCCATTAAAATATGCACAAGGACAAAATAGGTTGTGTGGTGAGAGAAACATATTTTTAATAATAAATAGTGGAAAAGACAGAGTTTACTTGGATAGTTATTAATTATTATTATGCACATACATATATTTTGAATTATTCTTAAAACCAATCACAACCACAGTAGTTCAGTATATTTCCAAACTTTATATGAATTGGATTTTTTCTTCTAAACTCTAATCACAATAAAACTTTGCATCTTAGTGTGTGTGACTGTGTTTTGTGGTGTCAGCCAAGTGCAGTGTGATCTAACAGCAGCTGACAGGCAGGTTCGAGGCATCTCTCTAGGGTCCTCAGTGTGTGTTTGCATATGTGTCTGTGTGTATGTGTCCTGCTCTAGTGGTGTGTGCTAATTGAGAGCTCAGCGGGACAGGCAGCAGGTCCTCCGTAGTGAACATGTGCACATGTAAAATTATACTCAGTCTCTCCGTTTCTCAGACAAACACACACACACAGCTCAACAGCAGTCTGGTCCGTTAGCCTTTCTACATTTAACATGAGTCCAGTCTGCAGCCTCTTCACTTATTCATCCATTTCCACCACCTCCTCAACCATTTCTCGCCTGCACTAACCTGAAACGACAGCTGCGCTGTGGCCAGTGGAGACCTGCCTGTCTCTCTTGTCTCACTGGACATCAGAAAGAAATACACACAGCACAGAGGAGCTGTGCAGGCATTTCAAGATGAAGGTAAGAGTGTGAAGGATTCATGGTGCACAAGAGATATAGGGTGATATGAGGGGAGAGCAGAGCAATGGAATGACTAGTGGTGTGTGAATGTGTTATTTACCTGTGCAGGCTGAGGAGCAAAAAGATGAATCATTCACCTTCTCCTGAGAGATCCCACAACATACACACTCATGTGGAGATACAGGCATGCAGACACACATGAATAGCTGAAGAGCTAAAAAGGTTCAAATGAAGTTTTTTGCAATGCTTACAGGCCGTCTTTAAATCTGCTGCTTCTTGCAAGACTAAAAAAATAAATATAAACGATGAACACTTATTAACTCTATATATATATTAAATGTGATTAATACTATATTTTAATAATCCTTGAAGAATCTCCACTTTCTTTACCTGATTCAGTAAAACGATATCACAGATCGGGGTTCAGGATCATTAGTCAATGCTAGGAGAATACTGTGACAATGCTTGAGTGTAAACACAATTACTTAAACAGAGTACAGAAAACAGGCCTATCTTTGTAGCAACTAATGCTGTAATAACAGCTAATAACATAATACCTGCCTTTAATGCAATAATTGTGGCCATTTTAAATGTAATTAAACCAACAATGTAATAGCTTCTCAATATTTTTAACTAGCGTACTGAAAAAAAATGCAAAAAATCTTATATTCCTGAGAAATGCAATCTAATTTGTGTACAATTAATTATCAGTTGCAGTAATTACATTTTTTCAAATAAAAATTTTATACTAGACTAATAACCAACCAACAGCAGAATAATTTATTATATTATTGGCAACTTAATACATTATTGGCTTCATTGCACTTAAAATTGCTAGAAATATTACATTATTGGGAGGTATTGCTATTGGTTGTTACATTATTTGTTGTTACACTATAGAAATAATGCTTTGTTGTCATACAATAGAGCACACGGGTCATACAATCCAGCTCTGTCTGAATAAGTTACTGTTATCAACTTTATTATCAACACTTTTACCAGTAAGTACACACAGAAGTACCAAAATAAATTCACAAAAAACAATGCAAGACCAATTCTGCAGAATGAGGGAAATACTCCGATCAGCAGTATTATGACCACTTATCTAATATTGAGCGGATCCTCCTCAAGCTGACAAAATATCTCTGATCTATCAGGGTGTGAGGAAAGAAAATTTAAGGATATTGTGAAGTCTGCTACGGGAAATGTTATTAATAGCTCCTTTGATCCCAGACCTCTGAGGTTGAGGTCTTTAAGGATTGAGCTTGTTTCCCACAGATGACATCAGATCGGTATCTGGGGAATTTGGAGGCCAGGTGAACATCTCAGATTTTTTTGTCATGTTCTGTGAGCTCTTCTTAAACGTGTACTCCTTTAGAAAAGTGCTGTTTTCATGTGGGAGGTGTGACTGTTCTGTACTGCTTTTTTTTGTTGATGTATGTATGTATGTAAGCATATACACACACAAATACATATATACAGTACATACACACTCATATTAATGTATATGTTTGTGTTGTGTGGTGTTTTCCTGGAAGGATGTCAGTTACTTTACAGCATATCCGACAGCCTGCACATGATCCTGAGAGAGTGTGACAGCTGTCTTAACGCCCCTCTCACCACACACATGCATACACCAACTCACCCACCCACACACCCACACCCACACAGTCATCTTCACGCACAATAATTGGCAGATTTGCCACCCTGTGACAGATCTGCCACATTTACCTGCAACCAACAGGCTTGAGGATAGATAGGTGGAAGACTTGAGTTTAAGATAGGAGGTTTGGATTAATGGTGCTTGAGGCCAGACAGAAGGCAGATACAGGGATGGACAATCCACCAAAGAACTGGTGGAAGGATTCTTTGATGTTTGATGGATA
>JBAMHW010000018.1:22135562-22149124 GCA_037177495.1 Rhadinocentrus ornatus | reverse complement strand
GCTGGAGCCTATCCCAGCATTGTTTCAGGTGAGAGGCAGGGTACACCCTGGACAGGTCACCAGTCCATCGCAGGGTAAACATAGATAGGGACAAACAACCATTCACGCACATACTCATTCCTATTGAGAATTCAGAGTAACAAATTAACCTAACATGCATGTCTTTGGACGGTGGGAGGAAGCCGGGGAACCCGGAGAGAACCCACGCATACACGGGGAAAACATGCAAACTCCACACAGAAAGGCCACCAGCCCCCCACATTCGAACCTTTCCCAGCCGAGGCTCAAACCAGTGACCTTCTTGCTGTAAAGCTGCGGTGCTTTGTATTTGTTTTAAATATAATATGTACAACATTCCTTGTAGAGATCAAGTCTAGTCGAGCATCTTGAATGGTAAACACATGTTATTTGTACAGCTTTACATTTTGTAAATAAAGATTGAAGAAGAAAAAAAGAACGAGATGAAGCAAAATAATCCAAGCATACGTCATTTAACTGCGACATTTAGCTGCGTCATCGGAACAACAAATGCCAACCGGTGCCGTTGTAAATGCTACAGATAGAGTAGTAAGTAATTCTTGTTCTTTAACATTTTATAAGTAAACGTTTTTTATTAAAGTGACACTGGGCGTCATAACAGAGCCTTTTGTTGAGACTATTACGAAACCGTTTTTTAAATAGTTTTTTTCCCTCTTCTTTGCTTTAACTCCGCTGCGTTCGGTTAAAGTTAGCAAGTTAAAATGTTAAATCCATCAAACACTTGTACACAATGATAAGTTAAGCTGTTTCTTCTGTTTTTAGGTCACTGCTGTTCACCTCACAGCTTCCTCTTGCTCCATTAGAACACCGAGCTCAGTTTTACAGATAATGAATCCGTTAATTAGACGGAGACTTCCTCCGTCCGTGAGAAGTCTTCTGACAAACACAGGTCCAAAGGAGGAGGAATGGACTGACACGGAACCCGAAACGGTTACCAGAGATGGTATTCTGCTCCCATCCAGAGGGCTTGCATCTGGACAAGAGGACTTTCTCTCTCCGGCCAAGACCCGGGAGGAAAAGGCAACAGAGGCTGGGACTAATACCAGGAGGAATGCGGTCTGCACGATGTGTAAATGTAAACCCTCTTGCTACACTTGTCCCCGCTGTAACATCCATTATTGTGGGTTGGCCTGCTATCAGAGCCCAGAACACTCGGTGTGTTCAGAAGAATTTTACAAGGAGTCTGTTCTTCGTGAGCTGAAGGAGATGGGGAAATCAGAAACTGAAGGCAGAAAGAAAATGCAAGAGATTCTGTTGGGTCTCAGACAAAAAGCAGAAAGTACACATGGGGGGATGGAGCGCTTGTTGAAAGAAGTGGGTATTGTGGGAGATGACACAGATGAGGGGGAAAGAGAAGCAACAGAAAAGGTGCAGGTTATGGAGCTCCTGTCCAGATTAGCAGAGCTTCAGCAGTCTGGACAGGGGAATGCAACAGGGTTTGAGGATATTTTGAGAAAACTTGAAGAAATTGGAGGAGGAGAACTACTGCCTAGAGACACTGCTGAGGATTTTGAAAGTAAAGAAGAAGAGGAGTTGGACTTGGCAGACCGGCTGTCAGGGTTGGATATTGATAAATTTTCAGAGGATGAGCTTTGGGAACTTCTTGACAATAAAGAAAAAGAGATTTTTATTGGTCTGATGAAAGGTGGAGCTCTTGGTGGGCTAGTTCCCATTTGGAAGCCCTGGTGGGAGGAGCATGACCAGGACAGGAAATCACTGGTGGAAGTGCTTGAGGAAGAAGCAGGTAAGCTAGAGAGAGAAACTACAACAGTTAAAAATGAGCAGGGCTGTAACAATACTGTCAAGACATTAATAGAAGGGGTTGAGAAGAAGAAAAATGTCAAAGAAAGAATAAGAAAGAAAAAAAGGGCAGATAAAGGAAGTTCTTCTGTGGAAAAAGTTCCCCCAATTTCTTCAAAAATTCCAAGGTTGAGTAACTTATGTGCAAACCCATCACCTCTGGTATGCTACAGTTTAGTCAATGCTCTTTATGGCTATGCCTTTACCTTGTGTCGGTTGAATGGTGACACTGATTCACTCAAGTTTGAGTTCTGTGACGTGATAATCGCTCTGTCTGAGGCACTTAACTCAAACAGGGTGTTTAGCTCTGTCCAGGAAGCCTTAGACTGTGGAGAAGCTCTCATTCTCATTGGAGGCTACTTCGACAGGGATGATCCTCAAGCTCCAGCCAGGTCTGTGGAAGCTGTGGCTCACATCATGACTGGAAGAGACAGACAGGATGCTACTGGATACTGCCTGGCAGCTTTGAGTCAGCTACGCTCAGTGCTCTCTGAGGCCAGAAGAACCATGTCTAAAGAGGGAGAGGAAGGGGTAAAGAGACAAAAGTACTTCTTAGCCAGCAAGAAATGTGAATTCTTTCAAGCCTGGCTGTTAGACAATTCACGTCAGATTCATAGACTGGCTATTGAGTTGTGGAGTGAACACAGTAGAAGAGAGAGTGTGAGAAAGGGCATGGAGAAATCAAAAGTTGAGGAAAATTTTAAAAAAGGGAAGGGGAAAGGGAACAGTAAGCTGATTGAAGAATTGAATTAGTGAAATATGTCTTTATTGTGTTGGATGTTTGTTTAAGTTCATGCTGTAATAAAATCAACAAAATCTTAAATGGTGACTTGTTTCTGATTTTAGTTTGGTATAATAACAACATATTGTGTTAAAGATTGACTTTACAATATAAATAAGTTTTTAATTGCATCCATGGAAGTTTAATTGGTTTATAAATATCTTGTAGAATTATATGACAAAGCTTCAAACAGCTGCACAGGAGTTTCAGATTATAAAGCAAAGCAAGGATTTAAAGATAAGATAAAATGAAACAACTGACAAACAGCAGAAAGCTTTTAATATATCTTTTACCTCTGGTCATAATTTGAAATGTGTCTTTCCCCCCTCGTGCCTTATGATGGCTGAGAGCTTTTCACACAAATCATACTGGACAAACCTTACATTTATCTGCAGGAATAAAACATACTGTTCTGTGGGGGGGGAGAAAAAATCTCCTTTAAAATACATATTAACAATTAATTGTTTAGAAATATGCAGAAAAACTTACAACACTAATATATTTAGAATATTCAAGCACGTATGGTGTAAAAGTGAGAGAACAGTAAAAATCAATTAATAAAACGAGCAGGTGATCTCGCGATAACTCTTTGTGCGCAGTCATGTAGTCACGTGGTACGGATGCTCCTTCATGCTGGGACAGAAAACATGGCTGCGCTCTTGAGATCAGCCCGGTTACTTAAGTTTTCGCCTTCTGGTTTGCGTCAGATTACTGGGACCAAAAGGAATGGACCGCTGCCCAGTCGGCTCTACAGCGGAGCTGTCGGAGGCAGAAGAGCTGGAGTTTGTTCCCGACAGAGCAGCCCTATTTCTGCCAGTGTATCTAGGTATGCAACAACACGTTAGCTGATGCAGCTATGATCCATGCGTAAAGCAGAGATGTCATTGGGGTTCAATGACGGCCAAAGGCACGCACATGTTAAGACAAACATAACACGCGGTGTTAGTTATAAAGTCTTGACTTATATAATATAACCTAAAAATCACTGCATCGCAAGTAGTTAGCTGTTTGACATTTAAGTAAATATGGCTCTCATTTTATGCAAGGTGATAGTGGGACGTTTTGTACCTTAGTTATGCTGACAACCTGTGTGACGATCCACCATTAAGCCAGGTACATGAACTTAGTTTAAAATGATAATATGCCTGATTACACTTGGTTTTATCATTCAATCTTTGAGCCTAAACGTTTTATTTATAGGACACTAGCTTTTAACCCGCCAGTTTTTATTTAGTGCTGTAGCCAGTTTAATGCAAATGAATGCGCTTCATGTTGGGAAAAAATCTATTTTATAATGAAATGTGAGAGAAACAGTGTCTCAGTTTATGCCAGAATGGTGTATAGCAAGCAGCCATGGGTTACTTATCTGGGTCTTTTATCCTTCAAGGTCACAGCTCAACTAAACTACAAATAATATCTGAACAGGTGGTTCACTGATTATAACATGTTGCACAACAACAATGTTGTTTCATATTCAACACATCCTGCTGGCACAGTTTAATACAGTTTAAATGTCTGTATAATGCACAATAATGTATTTTCTCTCACAAGTACCCAAAAGAACACTGTATTTTTCTGTTTTCGTCTCTGTCCTGTTTTCTGTTCATTCCTTTAAATAATCATATTCTTTCTTGCTCCTTTTTGACTCCTCCTCTCTTTAATCCAACACAGTCGTGTGTGGCCATATGCAGCGGGATGTGTGCGTAGTTATGCTGTGGCCATAGAACAGAAGGATGAAGCAAGTACCGTTGTGCAATCCAAACAAGCGCAGCAGTTTGACTGGGCCCTGACCAAACTGGACAGCTCTGTAAGGAGGACTGGTCGCATTACAAAGACCTTGCTGCTCCGCATCTTCCATGATATCTGTAGGACAGGTAGGTGGACAACTCATGAACCAAAATGTACACTAAAGAGGTCAACAGATTATGTAAACAAACTCGTGAAATCCTTTGTTTACTAAGAACTTCACACTTGCTTCATCATTTGTTCATCATCAGCAGATGCATTAAACTACATTTTTGTGCCATCTGTGTCTCAACATGCAGGTCATCCCAGTGGTAATCAGGCCTTGTTGCTGCTGCGTAGTTGTGGGTCCCTGCTGCCTGAAGTACCTCTGGCAGAACGCTCTGAGCTAGCACACCATATGTGGGAGAAGTTGCAGGAGCTAGGTATGACCTGCACCATGTCTCACTCTCATGTTGTTTGAAGAACTGTCTTGAAATTAATAATAATAAAAAAAGAAATTCAATAAAAAATGCTTTATTAATCCCAGAGGTAACTGCAATGTTTGTTTTTTTTTTGTTTTTTTTTAAATAAAAACAATATTAATTAATCAGAAGAAGATTTTGCCTTGTTTCAGAGGGTAATGGCTGCCGGCAGGAATGATTTCCAGTACCTTCCTGTCTTGTATTGGACTTAACAAAGCCTATCACTGAACACACAGTTTTTTCACTGTGTTGAGGATGAAGATTCGTCCATTATTTTTAACAGCTTGTGGAGCCTTTTCTAGCAACCAAGGGTTACTTACTTTGCTACAGCTGTATCTATTAATATGTTAAGAAATTTCTTTACTCATGTTAAAGAACTTAGATGATGACATGCCTGCGTGTTTGGCCTAGAAATTCTGTTTGTATCTTTGTTTAGGATGTAATCTTTTGTGCAATTCATGTGTTTTTTTGTCTGACACAGAATTGGATATATTGTTGACCGATTGGCTGGTGACTTGTTTGGGTCAATCAAACTGAAAACCAACATAATTTAGTCAATTTACTAAATTTTAGATGAGTTGTCATTGAGAGGTTGCTAGATTGGAGCTGATTGGTGGGAAGTTGTGCCAAAAGTGATGCTGTTAACATCAAAAGCTATTTGATCTTAAGTTTTAGTTAGTTTGGGTCTGTACAGCATTTACCCTTAAGTTGCATGACATGAAAACAGGCAGTAATGTTATTGAATATTTAATGGCTAAATACACTAACAAAATGTGAATAAATAAGTTCATATATGTTTAAGTACTGTGAAATAATATAGGCTGTACTACTGTATCTACATATACTGGGTATTTGTAGAGCATGCACACTAGTAAAACGTCCTCGAGGTTGAATGCAGTCATCATTTATTCGCATGTGCTTGTCTGAAACATTGGGATTTTTCAGATGGGACTCCATACAGTCATACTGACTGAAAATTGTCACCCCCAGGTGCACAGTATGATGTCAGCCACTACAACGCTTTGCTGAAGGTTTACCTGCAGAATGAGTTCAAGTTCTCCCCCACTGACTTTCTAGCCAAGATGGAAGCAGCTAATGTCCAACCCAACAGAGTAAGTACTACAAATGCAGCGTGCAGCAAGTAAAGCGGTTACATTTTTATATGGTATGTTTGATCCAATCAAGCACAAGAGCTTCAATAGAAAAACAACATGAGGATTCATACTTGGATATGCACAGCATGATGTTTTTTTTTTACATTGTCAGAATAATCATACTTTTCCTTTCTGATACTCCAGTAAAACTTTGATGCTTTAATGTTTTATTAAAGAGGTATGCTGTCAAGCTCTGTTTGATTTTGTAATGTTGTTTTGCAGGTTACCTACCAGAGGCTTATAGCAGCGTACTGTCAGAATGGAGATATTGAGGGAGCCAGGTGAGCAAACTTTCTGTTCTGATTATCCCAAAAATATTTCTAGTGTTTTCTGTCTATTTAAATGATGAAAATTCAGACAATGTGGAAACAGCTTTCAGGCACAGTGCCACTCTTACTCCAGAAAGATCTGTGTGATCTGTTTTTATGGCAGATACTTTTTACTTAAATTGTCTAAGTGCTCTGTGACCCCTGACTTCATTGAAGAAGGTCTTTCTGTCAACACAACCTCCTGAGTGAATTATGTTTTTTTTTATGTTAATTAATAAGATTTATTGCTTGATATTTACTTTTTTAAAAACTTCTCTAATTACCGTTAGTTTCACCTCCAGTATTTCATACTAATATGATGCCTGTGGGCCAAGATTTGTTCTGGATTTTTGAAAAATTAGAGGATATTTTAGAAAGCTTTGCAGTGTTAGTACTGTAAGGATATAGCTGGTATATGAGTCTCTTGTGGGTCCACTGAAGTCTGGGATCTTCCCGCAGCAGCCTGTTAGTTGGTGACTGTGAGTTTAATAGGCTAAGCAGCTTTGTAGCAGCTTTTAAATTTCTTCTCCTAAAACTAAAGTGCTTATACAGGTCCCTCACCTGGTTTTGTTATTATTTTCTATCATGTTTTAATTTAGATTTTTATTGTTGATTCTTTTGGAATTTTTTTTCTACTGAAAACGGGCCATTTCTGTGTCTGAACCTTTAAATGTTCATGAGTGGTGCCTAATCCATGCCCCTCTCTGGAAGAGGATCCAGTTTTCGCTGGTGCCCACTCTGTGATTTTTAAGAGGACAGGCTCAGCTAGCTGAGGGGCGGGTCAATGGCAGTATCCACTACTGGAGAGAGTGGTTATTTCCCTTTATGAGGTCACAAAAGATCTCAGACTCACTTGTTTGAGCACACATTTGCTAAAATGTGGAGTAAGCAAGTAAGAGAGGAGACAGAATTTTCTAATTCGTGGGCCTCATACCCAGGCTATGCGGACACATATGACTGTTAGAAAACCTTTAGAAAGTGAACTTTGCATAATATGGGACCTTTAAAGTTATTGAAAAATGCTTCACAAGCCTTATTTTATCATTTATGTTATTATAACTGCTTTCTTGTTTTATATTATTGTCTCTGCTTTCACAGTACTATCTTGGGTTTCATGAAGAGCAAAGATTTACCCATCACTGAGGCAGTGTTCAGCTCTCTGGTGACAGGTCATGCCCGTTCAGGGTGAGTATCACAGGTGTTCATCGTTTAAATCGTGCATTCAGTGACATAAATATGAGCTAAGGTAAAAAAAAATAAATCTGTTTGATCTTAAACAAGCTGTTGTTTTAATCTCTGTTCAGTGACATTGAGAGTGCTGCAAATATTCTGTCTGTGATGCGGGGAGCAGGAATCGAACCGAGTCCTGACACTTATTTGTCCCTGCTGAACGCCTATGCTGAGAAGGGAGAGCTGGAAAGCATGAAAAAGGTGTGTATTATGAAAACAACAATGATGCACATTTTATGGAAACTCACTTTTCCCTTTCTTCCCTTGATCTTCACTTTGTTTTCCAACTTTTTCAGACTCTGGAGGCAGCAGAGAGTGCAGATTGCAGTCTGATGGACAGGGACATCATGCAGGTCATCTCTACTCTGGCTAAGGCCGGACAGCAGCAGCTCATACCAGAGATGGTTGAACGCTTGAGGCATGAGAGAGGTTATATACCAGGTATGCGTATACACAGCGACACAATATTTGGCAAAACAATGTCAGACACATCAAGTCTGATGTTTTTGTATAATACTAGATGATTATTGTTTGTTTAAGCTGAAAGACGTTCTGCTAATTGTTCTACTAGACCTAGAACAAACTGATGCAGGATACTGAAACTCATTCAGTGCAATGATGGTTTTTATACCAAAATACAAAGTTGGATAATGTCCGACAGGGAGCAGCAACAGCTTCTACTGTAATGAAATAATTAGCTGGTTTATGCAGGCGTTTACTCTGTACTGGTTTGTGCATTCTTTTACTTAGGTTGTGCGTTTGCTTTAGGCATAAATTAAGTATAGTTTTATATAGTTTAATATTTTATGTATCAAAGTAAACGCAAGTCTTGGACTTTTACATTTTCTGCCTTGGATGTGGAATGTGATGATGGCCACACCTTCACTCAGGGCCAACAAAATATCTCCAGGAGAATTCCAGTAAAAAATTTGACCATTGTTTTATAAAGAGGTTTAAGTAAGGTTAAAAGAAAGATTCATTTGATCTGTCTGCAAGCTTACCTGGTACATACCCACATGAGTTTGGCAAGGGGATGGCTACCTTTTTTTTTTTTTTTTAAAGAGACATAGTATGCAGGGGTTTCAGGGAACAAAGGCTAGGACCTACATTTGCAAGAATCTCTAGTTTTGAGGCTGAGCAAAATTTCCATATGTTGTCTTTTTAGATGCCATGAACTTGTGTTTGAACCTGATCACCCTGGGTCAGGAGGACACAGCTTTTACCATCCTGAAGACTTTCCCTTCCCTGCAGTCTGAAAATAATGACTCCTTCAACTTGGGCAACTTCTTCTTTAGACACTGCATCAACATGGAGACGGTACCTGAGAAGATTCTTCTTTCCTAACTTTGTTTATTCATAGAATCTTTTGGATCATAGACTGATTTATGAAGTTTTTAGACACATTATAGTCAATACCTGTGTGCAGGTATTTTAGTTGGCATTAACTTTCGCACTCATAGCTGTAATGAATGTTGAGACTTCATTTTAACATTCAGATGTAATTTTTGACTTGTGTGTGTGTGTATGTGTGTGTGTGTGTGTGCGCTCTACAGTCACTGGAGAAGATCAGTTGTTACTGTAGAGAGCTTCAGGATGCAAATCTACACACTGGACCATTCACCTTCACACTGTCCTGTGCCCTGGAGGCCAAGAAGATTGGTAATGCACAAACATCTTTCTACCTGATACACATCTTTTTTTTTTTTTTCTTTTTTTTTTGTGAGTTGAGTAAATGACACTGGCATAAACTGCTTTATCATTTTTATTAAGATACTTCAGAGAAGCAGACTGAAAGAGTAATTGCTTTGAATAAAACATGTTTTCGCTTTTTTTTTTTCCTTCCAGGTACGTCTTTTGCGCTGATGAAGTTATTTAAGGAGCAGGACTTACCCATAAGGCCTCACTACTTCTGGCCTCTTCTCACACAGCCTGTGAAGGACAACGACCTAGCAGGTACAAAAACACACAAACATTCACGTAAAGTCTAAGGTTTATACGCTCCTACTCAGGCCCTGTTTACACCACAACACTGAAACAGTAAAACGCAAAGGTCGTGACTCACACCAGCTTAACCTGCAAAAAGCACAACGACGACGACGGTCTTCCGTGTCATGTTTGTGTTGCTACATCAATTTAATTTGTTTGCTCTGCTGAGTATTTATGCCGTCAGCCAAGACACAGAGGTTACATGTGCCGGATAACTAGCAGTGGACACAACCCTTCTGTTGTGTTTTGTTTTGCAGTCTTTTTTTAATTTTTATTATTATTATTAATTAATTACATACAAAGTGTATAAATAACATACAATGAACAAAACGGGGGATAATAATTACAAAGATGGAGGATTATTATTAGTTTTTTTACAATATTAGCTTAAACTTAAACAATGTGCAGTACCTTCAAAATATCAAGAGTTCTAGTTGCTTTCTGGTTCTTTACATTTTCACTTGAGATTGCATAGGTTTTTAGTTCTGTGTGTGTTTTGCGGTCTTATGATGGTGTTGTACACACCTTGCAAAGTTTTCAGTGCCCTACTCACTACATCGTTTCTGGTCCTCTTTGTGTTTTCTCCTACACGGACATCGTTTTCATTCCACTGTTGTGGAAATGCATTTTTTTTTTTTTTTTTAATTCAAAGGAAAAATATTTGTGTGTCGCGTAAACAGGGCCTTAGTTTTACATGGCTTTTCCAACTGTTATATCTCGTTTGCAAACATGTCACCAGGGAAGCACCCCTTAGGCATCATTTTATAAATTTGCTTGAGTGTTATGGCCAGTGTTTGAATAGATTTTTCCATCATTATTGCATTCAATGCATTATTCCAGACACTCTTTGAATGATCCTTATGTCAGGTCTCTTTAGTCCAGCCTTCTGTAAGATCACTGATGAGAATATACTCAAATTCAGCTTTGTTCTCAGTTTGCCTTCTGTGCAGCTGCACTAACAAGACAAAGGACAAATTGTTCATTCCACAGGTTAAGCCACTTACAGGCTAATTCATATTTAAGCGATGGCTTTTCCACTGGGCAGCAGAGGTTATTAAAATGCCAAAAACAAGTAAGGGTCTTCAGGCCTCCCTTGGTCTACACGTCCACTCCAACGGAGGCAACGTGGTGTTTGTAGAGCAATAAAGGAGTGTAGACACCCCTGGTGAGATGGTGAGTAAATGCTCCAAAGAGAACATCCATAATGTTGTGTACTCTGATAGCCTTAGCCAGGAAGAGGTTGTCTTGTTTGGTTGCCGCTGTAATGCAGCACCCGCCCTGTGTGCATGACTTTTATCTCACATATTTGTATTCTGTTCTTCTTTAAATATCTTTTGAACGAAAGTAGCTGATGAGAGTTGAGTAGATCATAAAAATGGGTATGTGACTGGATCCTTGAGCCACTTGAACTTCATGTGAATGGTCTCATATGGATGTGAGAACCTAATGGGTGGTATGGAGGCCCAAGAGAGAAGATAAGAATACCTATAGCTGTTGTGCATATGATCTGAAATGGAGCAGTTTTTTCCCCAGTGAACATATTAGCAGCTCTTTTAGCTGTTTTTTGGTGGTTAGGTGTAGAGGGGATTATGACATCCCCTGTACCAGAAAGGGCTTTTAAAGGAGTTTCCCTCAAATATTAATGACCCATAGAGTGGTCCAGCTGGGACAGATTTCACTGGGCTGGGGCAGTGAAGGGCAAAGAGGTCTGATCCCTGCGTGAGAGGGTTAGAGTGGGAGGAGATGAAACAAACACATACATAAACACTTAGAAATACACACTCTGGCCTCTCAGGAGAGCTCTTGGAATAGATCGCAAATTTCAGAGGACTTCAAACTTTCCATTTTCTACAGACCAAAAAGACACTTTGACTTTCAGAAAATGCACTCAGACATGAAAGTCATATTTTTTATTTCTCTCCTTGATCTCTCAACACTTTTAGAGCCCTGGTTGCATGTTCTCTGTGGTGAATTGCGCTTTTCTATTATCAAGCAAACTTTAGATTATTTTTAGCAGTTTTTGATGTTTTTGTTTTTTTTTCTTCAGATGAAGAAGATTCTAGAGAAAATAATTACCCTAGCCTTTCTCTGTCGTCTAAGACATTTAAACGTTGTGTTCAGAGTTGCCCTGATAACATAGCATCTCCTGCACTTCGAGGCCACTGAAAGAATAAAGTTGTGTGAATGGTTGACCTGATGATTTGTGCCTCATGGCAGGGACCCCCTAGCCATCTTGGATGTGAGGGTTCCAGTAGCTTTAAACACATGCATACCTACATACATGGATGCACATACATTTGTAAGGCAGATGGGGTCAGAGGGCATTTTGCTTCAGTAGTTTTATTAAAAATTTTTTTTCAAATTGAACTTGTTTATAATTTCAGACCTTTCTCTCTTTCTCTCTTTTTTCTCACCTTAATAGCTGTGGTTCCCAACACATTAGGATTTCTTTGCCATTTCTTCATCAGTTTGCAAGATTTAGGCAAAATCGACTAAATGCCCATTTATGCTATGCACTAAAGACAGAAATGTAGCCTTTAATTTTTCTTCCGCATTCTTTAAGTAGGTAATTTGGCCCTTGCAGATGCGTACCCTGATAAAGCAAATGGAGTGCTACTACATGAAACCGTGGGGGCAGTGTTGAGCAGTATGCATGATTACAGCGTACCTACGGTCCCAGGACGGTTCTAAAGATGGTGCCGTTGAAACACAGTCACATGAAACCCATGATAGCTGTCATGTGACCCGTCAAAAGAATGAACAAGAAGAACCCGCAATGTTTTTTAGGCTGCACAAACCACTGCCGTCTACTGTGCTGCCTCATTTTATGTTGTTTTCTGAGAATGAACATTATCATGATCTCCTCCATCGTTGCCATGTTTGCTGCTGCCTGAAACGGACGTTGGAACTCTGAGGTGAACTCTGAAATGCCCTCTGGTGGATGTATTGGCTAACAACCATGCTAACTTTGTATGAGGGCAGTGATGTTTGAAACAGACGTACATATTTATGTACGTAAAGGGAGCATGAATGGGTTTTAAGTCAGTTTATAAAAATGGTGAGTTGGAGGAAAGTTAAAAACCCATGAAATTCTTGTTCAAATCTGGATTGCTTTCTTTAACATGGTACTTCTAAACTTTAGCAGATTTTTACACTTTGGTGCCCCCTAATGAAAGCTAATTCTGCATCTGTCTGGCATCCTTTAAGCTCTCCAAATGCCATTAGACTGATTTACATTAACAATCAGCATCAGAAGTGTTTTATCAGCTGAGGTCACATCATCCCCCCTGGTTGGTATTGTGAAATCTACCTCCTAATGGGCAATTGAAGCCTCTCACTGGTACAATCTGTGTTGTATCTGCGTTCAGAGTCAGTTTATATAAATATCTTTGTCCCCAAATTCTGCCTTTTTTTAAAATTTTATTCTTCAGGATATCTGAGATGAGCTTTTTTTGGGGAAGGATCATCTCAGTCACAGATTTCTGGCATCTGGAAACTCGCCAGAATTCACAACTCATTAGTGAACATACCCTGTCACACATGTTCAGCAGCAGCTTGGTTTTTAAGTGCTCTATTTATTCTGAGCTTTGGGTCTCTCTTCGGGGTTTTTAAGGGAATTAATAAATGATGGATTTTTCTGCTGTCAGCCAATTGACAGCATTTGAACTGGCAGGGAGATGAAAACTGGTCAGACCAGTGTGGCGGAGCTGCAGATTGACTCGTGGTCGAGACAGATTCAGAGCTTGCATGGTGAGATGTCTCAGTGCCAGTGTTGTAAGCCCGGAAGACACACATACACACACACTTAAACCCATACTCTGACTAAAACTACCTGCACCGTGGACGCATCTATTTAGGTATCACAGTGCAGACAGAAAGAAGAAAAGTGGTGAAACTTTCCTCTCACTCACACTTGCTTGTTTCTGATGGTGTTTGCTTTAACTCTCGTGAATGATGTAGCCCCCCCCCCCCCCCCCCCCCCCCCCTCCCTTCCCCCCCCCCCCCCCCCCCCGACTTAAGGAGGTGGGGGTGGGTTTGACCTCTTTCTGGAGGGGGG
>JBAMHW010000018.1:22074828-22126792 GCA_037177495.1 Rhadinocentrus ornatus | reverse complement strand
CCCCCCCCCCCCCCCCCCACTCTCTCATTTGTGGTTTCCCAGACTTTTGCACGCTTGTCCTCTCTTGTACTGTGGGATGGAGAGTGTCAAACTGTAAAATCTGGTGCTCTTTCTTGTGTGTGGCATTGTTGTTGTCAGTTTTGTAGCTATGGCAACATGATGCTGTCAGTATTAAGATAATTTTTAAATGATGAAGTGGCACTTTAGAACAGTTGTACGCTACGTTTACTTCATATAAATATATATATATATATATAAAACATCAGATAAGACTGAAATTTTGAGTCGGCTAATAGTTAATCAGTTACAGTTTTATAGATCGGCCATCATGATAATAAAAATAAAAAGGGTTGCCATGACATGTGGATAACATTTACGTTTTCTGACCTAAAGCAAAAGGAACAAATTCACAGCAAAATCTGGCTGAGCTGTCAGTGATCATATGTTGTCCTTTACTGCCCCCTGCAGGTCTGCAGACATACAGACCATGGTGAAGGTAAGACATCAACATACTCATTCTTAAGCTTATGCAAGTTGTTTTCAGATTTTGTAACTTGCAACTACAAATAATAGAGGATTAATGTTCTTTTTTTTATTTTTTATTTGAGACATTAAATATAACTTCAGCTGCCAGTCAGTTGAAAATTCTTCTTTTGTTTTATACAAAATATATATTTTTATATATATGTGTGTGTGTGTGTATGTATGTATGTATAATTTTATACATGTTTTCCCAGTGTATAATTAATTCAAAAGCATTGAAATTGAATGTTGGGACTCAAGAATTGACATGAAACAGATAGAAATGCAAGAAAAACTTAATCTGTTCTTCTACATACATTCAGTTTATGAACTTGTCAGCCTTATGCTGACTCGCTGTGTTTGTGCTGATCTGTTTCATACAGATTACTGAGCTCTTGTACAAAGATGGACGCTTCTCCAAAGGAAACTCTAAGCCTGCTGGTAAGAGGACATTTATTTACTCATGCAGTTCTCTTGCATTTCTTCTGTACAAGGCTGTATGAAAAGGTTTTATGTATCCTTTAGTGCAAGATGTGTGGAGGCAAAAAATAAGGCAGGTGATGAATAATGCCGTTTATGTAGAGTTTCCATGGCGATGGAGTGTCACCTGGCCCACGTCTCATCAGGACTGAGATGTGTGTGTGTCAGCATGTAAGCTCCAGTGGAGGAAATGGAGCCTGGCTGCTGACACAGTGCTGAGTAGTTAAAAGTGTGTGTGTGTGTGTCGCTGTTGAGTAGCCTCTTTGCTTTTGCAGTGTGTGTATGTAGAGTGTTAATGTCACTCTGTGTCAGAGAGTCCCAAGTGTTGAATCTGGTGTTTGTGTGTGTGTGTGGGTATGTGCTGGTGGGAGCGATGGAGACTGTTATCCATGTCATATCCCGTTAGACGACATCTGCGAACATGTGTGCGTTTGTGTGTGAGCGGCGAAGTAAGATGAAGCTGTCACCGCCAGCCATCCTACGTTCACTTAAAGTCCAACCCAAAAGCCGCTCCTGTCAGCAGAAAAGAAACTCAACCTCACACTCTGCAGAGGTCACAGAAAAATAGTACAAACACACAAATGGATGTCATGACTGACACTGTGGCAAATGAAATTCACTCCCAAGACGACTGCTCACTGCTTTTTTTTTCTGTGTGTGTGTGTGTGTTTGTTTGTGTGTCCATCCAGAGGCTGCCGCCTACTTCCTGTACAATCTGATCGACAACATGTCAGAGGGTCAGGTGCAGGCGCAGGAAGACAAACTTCGCAATTTCTTCAATCAGCTGCAAGCTCAGGTACAAACACACACTAACGAGGTTACTGAAACCAAATCCTCACAAACCCCACATAACACACTGCTGCGCTGCGTAATCGGTTCACTCAAGACCTTCCTGCTTTGAAGAAACTTTCATGCTCTGATGTCATCAGATTTGGGTGAAATGGTCATGGTGTTTTTGTTGCCATGGAGCCAATTTATTGAAGTGAACTCAATAAATAACTTTTTTTTTCTTTTTTTTTTTTAGAAGGAAACCGTGATCTTGTTAAGATTTTATTTCGTTTTACTAACCTTTATAAATATTTAAATTGGCTCTAAAAATGTCCGAATGACATAGAAAAAAAGTAAACTGGAGTTAAATTTGGTTCAGCAAATTAATTATAATTGACATGAATCACGTGACTTATGACTGCACACAGAACTGGGACCAGAACTCTTCCAAGTCCCACATACAGTAATTCTGTGTTTCTGTCTTCAGATATTCCAAAATGTTTATTTTCCTTTGTTGATGTTTGTTTAATTGGTGCTCTTTTAATAAAGTTATATTATTTTCTATTCTTTTTCTGGAAGTAAAGCAACTGTAAGCTTAGCTGGAGCTGGTTTGTGTCAGAATTCTTTTGTTTTTTTTCAAGTCAGTAAATGTTTTTAAATGTCATTTTTAGCTCTTTTTGATGAGCATATAGAAAATATGCTCATTGTAATATATTTTTACCCAAAAGCTCAAACATTTTTTTATATCTTTAAAAGGAAACCAAAGTCTGAAATAAAAAGCTCCATCCAGTAAAATAATATATTCGATTATTAATTGCATTTGCATGTTTTTAGTATTTTAAAGTGTCACCCGCTGCCTTGTGCATGCTCAGGATGGGGGATTAAATAGAAGTTAAGATTCAATGTTTTTACGCTGATGAGCATTTTACTTATAATCATTTTTCTATTTTCTTTCTGGTATTTCTGTTCAGAATGTTACAATTTCTCTAAAGATCTTCAGAGGAATCAAAAATCTTCTGGAGTCTTATCACACCCCCGAGCTCATCAAGGTACAGAGTCCGGCCTTCTGTGTTTTTTGTTAAATGTAGCTCAAGATTTGAGGATTTCTCATATAATTTCTAGATAATTTATAGTAACATGAAAAAAGCTTTAGTTTGACTCAAATTAGTGGGCAGTTATTCTGCTTATTTGTTCTGTACTCTTTGGAGTTGCACTAATGATTTATAATTGTCTTCACCTCATGATGTGTAATATGAGCTTTGTGTGTGCCAGGATGTGATTGCTTTGGTGGATGCTGAGGACAGGTTGTCTAGTGGCTTTGTGGCAGCAACTTCTCATTCTACTGTAAGTGAGACTGTGAGGAACGTCTACATTTTAGGAGTTAATTTTCCCTACTGAGCAGATGAGTACATGTACAGTAACAGTCAAAAGTTTGGACACACTTTCCATCGGATTTAGAGGGAAAGGGTGTCCAAAGTTTTGACCGGTTATGTACATGTTGTGTTTTAGTAAAAATTTGTTTGCACATGAGGTTGCGTGTTGGCCCTGTACAGGAAATGTGTCCCAACCTCTCTTTGTCCTCCAGGGAACTGAAGGGAGGTTGTCGGCTCTGGAGAATAGATTGGTTGAAATGAAAGCGGAGAACAAACTGTTGGGCCCTGCTCTCAAACAAGTCATCCAGGCCCTGAGTGCTGAGGAGGTAGGGTTTGTTTGGGTAACTCAGGCCTTATAAGAAAGTCTTTGTCTGTTTCTTGAGATTGGATGATTTGTGTGTGTATGTGTGATTTTTCTGAGCATTTTGTTGTCTGATCAGAACCTGCAGCGCGCTCTAGAGCTGAAGCAGCAGCACGAAGAGGAGATGACAGCCGCCATCTACGCAATCCTCATCAGCCTGTGCTGTCGCCATAACAATGTGGAGGAGGCGCTCAACCTGAAGAGGGAGATGTGAGTGAAGCACACACACACTAGTCTGCACTGCAGCCAGTAGTAAGCCATTAAAGTTTAACTTGAGTGGTATTAGGGGAGACGTTAATGCAGGGTCCAGCCGCTCTGTTGACTAGCTGAAACACAGGAAACTCTCCCCTCTTCCTCCCCTGTTTCCTCCTCCTCTTCACTCACCACCTGGTTCCAGCATCAGACTGAATTCTGAGACCATATTAATGATGAGCTGCATTACTGGATGTGAAATACATTAATCAAATCTGTCTCTCGTGGTCTCTGCCTCTGCTTTCAGGAGTCGCAAGGACTCATCAGTGGCGCTGAATGCCAATAAATACATCACGCTGGTGAAGACCCTGGCTGTAAATGACAGAGTGGAGGGTAAGTTAACCTTAGACAGTATCTGTTTGTTCTTGGTATTAAATAAGATTATGGCCTTTTCCCACAGCACATGTAACCAGTTATCTATAATCACTGACAAATTGCAAACTACCTCAGCAGCCAATCAGATTGTTACCACGAGTCATATAATAAGAGTCAGGATCAACTGTTTGTCTTCTTTTGAAGTAAAATCATATTTTATTGATTTTTGATCATTAACATTGTGAATAACCGATCAAAATCAAAACCATATGAAGCCACAGCAGAAGTGCCAAAATCTGTGGCTGAGGTCAACTCCAAGTTCATTCTTACTGACCTCATGTTAAAGTTCTCAATTTTATACCAGAAATAAACACATGAATAGGGTGTTATTTATTAGAATATGTGTAGTTAAGAGAGAGACATCTTTTACTTTAGGGTTTTTGTCAGATTGAGAACTTCCATGTCCAAAGACAGAGTGAAAACAACAGGGAGGATGTGACCACTCTGATGCTACCCATTGATTTGTGAACAGCTGTTTTAAAGCCTTGGACACTATGTATGTGTACTATGCATCGCTTGCATTTATCTTGCCCATAATAACTTATTAAAATGAACTAAATTTAATTTACTAACAAAACGGACCAAAAACATTGTACCAGGTTTTAAACATGTTTATTTCTGCTGTGAAAAATGGAACAGTGAGGCTTGTTTTGCTTATACTGCAAACCTGAAGCAGCCATTACCGATTATTTTAATCTGACACAACACGGCACACAAAGTGTCTGAGCTGTTTGCTACAAACCGATATTGGACTTGCATGCCACTATGTAATGGTATAGAGTGGGTGATGTCAAAATATGTTTGTGATGTGAAAGTGATCAAACAAAGTATCTTTCTCATTATATTTTCTATTTTGGAAGTGCATTTTTTGTCTCATCCAGTGAAAATAGATGAATCATTCAGCTTGTACATGCTACATGTTAGATAAATATTAGAAATGGACAACAAACCTTCAAACTTTGTCATGTCCAGTTTAAAAGAGGGCCAACATTTCATTTCTATGTTGTCTCTGAGAAAAGATCAGAATGAAATCTACAGTGAATGTGTGTCATTCAGGTTGTGTGTGTGTCTCTGCAGCTCTGTCACAGTCTTTCTCCCTCAAACCACATTAGCCGGCCATTTTCAGAATTCTACGGTGGGTTTCCTACAGCCCATCGAAAACCCAATTACCATCAGTGTTGCTGCTCTGCTTTTTGCATTAGATGACAGGAAAATGTTTCCCTTGTCTCTCTTCGTCTTCCCTCTCCTTCGTGCTCGCTCTCCATTTCTGTCTCTGCCTCTCGATGTGACCCTCTCTCCCTGTCAGTCGCAAAGCGTGTCATTCCCCTGCCCCACACACACACTTGCACACACACGTCAGTTTGAAATGAGAAGGTGGGGGCAATTACTGGACTGTGTGTATTTTTCCAGAATTATTGAAATCCGCCTTGATGCTAATGGCAGATCATGTCCACCGAAGTGCTTGAGCATTTCACACACGCGCACACACACACGACACACAAATTTGCATGTGAATTCAAGCAAAAGGCATTTGGCGGCATGACGGTTGGTTTGTCCATCTGTGTGTGTTTGGGTGTGTATAGGCAGTGCTAACACATTTGCCATTAGCCAGAGTGTGCATATGGAGGCAACGCTTGTCAGCCACATTAGCACACATGGCTAACCTTGATTTTAGCCTGTCCCCACCCAGGCGCTGGTCCGTGTGGCTCCCAGCACACACCAGGCCCAGATGAGGATCATGTCTTCTGGCAACTTACTTTAGTTCATACTAGCTTTTAATGGCTTTGTTGTTTGTGCCCTTGGTTCAAAACCTCCCTTCATAGCTTATCAGGCAACTTTATTTTTCTCTTTCTTTACCCATTAGAATTTATTCTGGTGACCTTCTTTTCACCACCTCTTTCTATGGCTGTTTTTCATTAATAATTCCTCCTCTTCTAACAAACCTAATTAATTTCCTCTGCTGCTTACTCTTCATCTATATCATGCACATTTTAACACTCACATTTGTCTATGCAGCTATTACCACTTTACATCTGTGATGGTTTCTCCTAAAAGATTAGCTTGTAGGAACAAAAATGGTACTGCTATACTAACTAATAACTCATCCCCTCCTTATCAGCCTAAATGTTAAAAATCAACTTTTTTATGCACAATTAGTGTATTTAGTAAGCTCATTTTAACCGCATACAATACTCAAACATGTCAAGTATGAACCTTTAGCACTTCTGTTAAGCTCAGTTCTCTCTTACCAACAGCATTACAATGCTATGAGTCAGTATGTTTCAAGTTTCCATGAAAGAACAATTCAATTTACCTTCTAGGCATAAAAACATTTTTCTGTCTCTTCAGTCATTGTATAAAGTTTTAAACGAAAAGCACTAACATCTGTTTAAGTCCAAGGTTTAAACCAAAATTTGCAAAAAGCATTGCAGCATTTTTCATTTATTAGATAAAAATGAGCATATTCTCAACATTTTAGTTTCCACCATTCAGCCCTTTAACTTACTTAATCATTTTTCAATGTAATTTTGAGCAATCTGAGCAGCCATCAACACAGTTTATATCCGTAGCTATTTGTTATTTTTTCTGTCACTAATGATATAATAAGCTATCATAAGATCATTTCTTTGTATACCAGATATCAGAATGATTTTAATCTGTTAATCATGTGACTCACTGAACCTGCCACACACCAACATGGGCTTCAAGTTGCTAAACATGGCTTTCACCTCCAATTTTGGCTTCTCACCTTTTGCTTTATTAAACATGTCTTCTCTATCACTGAGCGTTTCTTTGACTTGCCCTTGCTCCTCTTCCTCAATCAGTCCAACCTCCCTCTTTAGTAAACTCAACGTGTTCTGGCTTTAGATGGTCTTGGGTTCATCTTTAGTGTCTTGTGTGTGTGTTTCTGAAAGGAGACATCGCTAGCAGTCAAGTCATGGACATTAGATGAACCACTGGGCTGTGTGATGTTTGTTTACCTGGCCTGTCTGCCTCCCCGTCTCTTGATGCGTGTATGTGTGCGGGGTTTGGCTCGCTGTGCTGGCCACGATGCTCGGCTGAGCTGATGGATATGCATACTGGCTCAACGAACGGATGAAGGGGGAGATGGAGGGAGAACACCATGGGGGAGGTTTGGATGGAGGGATGTAAGCTAGTATAGCTCCATTTGGGCAGATCAGCTTCGAACCATTGGTCTCGGTGATTAACGGGTCTGTCATAAATGATGGAAAGAGGTACGGGTTAGATGGAAGGAGGCAGGGAGAGAGAATATGTTAGATCTGAAATGATAAACAGACTTTGCACCAGGTAAAAGGTGTTGCAGAGATATTGTTTATGCTGATGGCACCGTCTGTGATTAACTTGTTCTTCTGATCATCTTTAGGTAGTGATTTTAGCTAACAAAGTGTTTTTTTCCCCAGTGATACTTTCCCTCCCTGTAATTTCAGCTTTCAGCAAGTCTTGTGTCTTTGCTTTTTGCTGCTTTTGTTATGGTTTTAAATCATCAGAATTGTAGGATAAACTTTGTCTAAATTGTTAGTATCTAGCACAGTGGCTTCCACTACACTATGAAGTTATTCTGGGTGCGTGCACCCTTCTTTCTAGATGTAGGTGGATCTTGCACAGATTGGTTGCTATGATATGTGGTACATTTGTTTGTTTTCAAACATGGACTGTTTTCCATGACCCTGACGGAGCCGACTATGCTTCCTTAATGTCTAAATGAGCATCCTTGTTTTATGTTCCTGCATTGGGAATTTTAGTAGACTTTTACAATACAATATTCAATGCTAGCCAATGCACTCCGTTTTCCACAGCACCTGAGACAAATAAATGATAATGACAATGAAATGAGTGTTTTAACAGCATACTTGTCATGTTTTTGTTTTGTTTTTTGTTTGTTTTTTGATGACCACAGTCTTGTCTTTTAGGGCAGAAAACGTCAACGTTCTTTGGCTAACCAAACTTGATATTGCCTGATCGGCCTTATGCCGATAGGAGTTTTGTGAGTTTTGTTGTTTCTCTGCTTGGTTTTTGCTGCTTAGTCATAACCACTTTATGGTTAAACTTTCTCTCCTTGCAGTACACAGTAAGTACCATGTAGCAAATCCTGCACTTATTGCAAGTCTCACTTAAAACCTGTTTTTTTCCAGACAATTGAATTTGCTTTACCTTATCAACCAAAGTCTGCCTTTCTGTAGTCTTTCACAATATTCCCAAACAAGTCTTGAAAGACACTGGTTTCTTCCTCTCAACAAAAGCAGCTGCCATACTGTATTGTTTTGAGTTTGAGGGATGGAGGGAGCTGCTGTGATCGAAGGATAAGCTGTAATTACATCAACATAAGGTACAAAATCATGAAATGCTGCCTGATAGTTGTCCTTGGTCAGTTATACTGTTCAGAATTATCGGAAAATCTAAAATGTCATTGAAATTTGATTAATCTTACAACAATGGGGGGGATTCTCAACCAGAATTCCTCTTTGATGTTTTTATAACATAAAAAGTACAAAACTGCAACAAACCAATGGCAGAAAAAGAAAAAAACTGGGTAGCATCAAGATTTCCCCTTTTCCATTCTTCATGAAAAAAAACATTTAGCTAATCAATTATAGCCCCTTTAAACAAAGATCCTGTATCTCTTATGGTCTTGCTTTTAACCCCCTTCCTGTTTTGCTATTTCTCCTTTCCACACTATCCTCCTTAATCCACCTTTCCTTTTTTTTTTTTTTTTTTTTTTGCCCTCTGTCCCATTAAATCTGTGACTTCCTTTGGTTCCCATTACCATAACAACTGGCACAGGGAGGTGGACTGATGGAGAGGCAGACTGAAATTAGGATGCCAAAGCACTCACCAGTGGCCCTGTTTCTCAGCCCCCGAGTGTTTTATGAATGTGGGTTCCTGGTATAGAGTGACACTCCTGTCTGAGGGGTTTTGTTGTGTTAACAGCTATGCAGGTAAATCAATCATTAGACCCACATTTATTCACTTAAACTTGATTTTATGTCTGTTTTTGCTCAAATATACATCAGTGAGGGAAGAAAATTTTTTTTTTGCTGAGTACATTTTTAGCAAGAAGCCATTATTTCCTGCAGTTGGAGGTTTAATGAAGACCATTCAAATATATTGAGTGTCTGCATCTCTCCATCTCCTCCCGTCTTGGTCGTGCTGTAAATATTAGTGTCTGTGGTGGATAGCAGCTATATCACTGACAGCCCATTAGCAGCTGTCTAAATAGATGGTAAACACATCTTAATTACTTTATGCAGATGCTGAACATATTCACACACATTCTACACTCTCTTTTCACCATTTAGCCCCTTAGTGTTGGCCAGATGGGCACTTGGCCCAGTAAAAAGCCCTCCATTACCGGCTGGACTTGACCAAACCGATCCACCCCTCAGCCTGCTTACCGAGGTCTTGCTGGGGCCACGATGGGCCCTTGTCGCCACATACCTATAATTTAGCCCCCCCAAGTGCTTTCCACATGGCCACAGCAAAAAGCTGGCCTCCATTGTAGGGGCTTGTAATTGTAGTCTCGTTTAGAAAACCGCAAGTAGCAATTAGCACAGAGTTGGCATTATACGGGGATGGATTTGCATCCCTGCTGGGTGCAAAATGCTGTTTTAATATGGGTTTGTTTTCCCCACATGGAATTAGCTAAAGGGGCCTTTTATCATATTCACACACCCTACTCTTCTCCCAGCCGAGCTCTGCCCACCTCTCGCTTTCTCTCTCCACATTTCTCTTTGTTATATCTTTCTCCTCGTCCCTATTTCTCTATTTTTCTCTCTACCTTGAAATCACTTGTGGGTTACTTCTTCAAAAATCCCACACTTCTCTCCTTTTTTCTTCTTCACAGAGGCGGTGGACATCCTGAAGGAGATGAAGGAGAAGGAGGTGGTTCTAAACGACACACACAACACCGCCATATTTCACCTGCTCAATGCTGTAGCGGCCAAGGCCGGTGTCTCTGCCGTCCGGCGGCTGCAGGACACCATCTTCACCCTCGGACTGACCAAGCTCACTGCCAATCTCTGCTCACCCATAGTTACTGCTTACCTGGACAGGTAAAACAAAATGAGAAGTGGCAGTGTTACAAATGACAAAACATTCAGATTTAGTTTTAAACTTCTTTTTTTTTTTTGTGTGTGTGGCATGTTTAGTTTTTATGGCTCAAGTTGTCCACCAAGCAGCCAACAAGCTCACTTTTTTGTTTTCAGATTTGGGTCCTCATCTGCCAAAGCTTGTTGCCAGGTGTGTGTATGGATGTGTATCTCAATGAGTCACTCATCCCTCCCTGTGATCATAGCTGGGGTTATATTCTGGGTCAGTGATTCAGACAGGGAGAGGATGTGGAAATTGCTCATTTACGTTCATGTGTGAGCGTGTATGTGTGCTACAGCCAGGTTTTGTTTGTTTGAGGATGCGCCAGCTGCAACCTCTCCCCATGAGCCCCCACCCCTGATCTCCTGAAACACCCATTACTATCCTCTGAGGGTTTAAAAGTACATATGTGTGTGTGAGTGAGTGGTAAGAGACGGCCACCAATGCTTCTTCCCATAATGCAAGTATGCAAATGAATATTAGCAAACATCAGCCGTTGGGTCACCGGTACTGCCACACCTTTGAACTTTATTCAGGAAGTGTACGTTACTCATTGTATGTGTGTGTATTTTATTTCCTGTGAGAGCAGCTTTTAACGCCATCAACTCATTAGCATGTTAATTATGTACAGAGCATTAATTGCTGGATTTACAATACACACGCAGTGTGCTGATAGCGGCCCGTCACCACTTAAATGGGCATCCTGCACATGTCTTACGTTCATTCACAGAGGTAGACATTGGCAAATAATGCTTACACACACATGAAGATACGCAGAGCAGTGCTCCTGTCCTTGTCTGTTTGTGTTGCCACAAGTCTGGTCTCCAGTACAAACAGACTTTCCAGGTTCACTCGTTAATCACTGCCTCTCTCAGATTAGCGGGCTAATTTACTCCTGGGTCATCAACAGCAGCCAAAACACAAACACGAGCAGCAGCTTACCGCAGCCTCTGCTCACAAATCAAGTGCCAGTTGTACACCCTCCAGCTGATACTGCAGTGAGCACATACCCATGAACACAGGACAACAGTATAGCTGCTGGTATCCTGTCATCATCTGTCTGTAAGAGGTGTGTTTGTGTTCTTAGTGTACAAATAAACTGTTGCTTGACAGAGTTGATGCAGGAGTTATTGGCCTCTTAACAATTAACAGTATACATCATCTCTTAAAATTTACATTTTCCTTTATGAAAATACGATTTGGCCAGATTTAGTTGGAACCTGCAACAGCTTTATTCCTCTTACAAAATATGATCATATTATATTTAAGCTCTGTTACAAGAGGTATGTAAGCCTGTTGCGCTTGTAGCTAATAGATACTTTCATAATTTGCCTTTTATTTAAAAGTGCATTGAAAGTGTGAAATCTTCAGCTTCAGGGCAGCTTTAAGTACCACAACACTTGACTATTGCACTCCAGTTGAATCTGTCTCTTCTCTCTTCCAATCGCCTCCGCCTCTTCATTCCGTCAGTCAGCGGACAAACAGACATTCATAGGGGGGAGGGTGTGGAGGAAAGTTATAAAAGAGGACAAAGCAGGCATCACTCCCGCCTGCACCCATCTCATCGCTGCGTCAGCGCTAATGACTTAATGAACACTTCTCTGGCAGATTAGCCCTTGACAGCCCATCACATGTGCCGCCCCGTTAGCCTTCATACCCATCCGCTCAGCATTGTGTGCGCTAACCTGCCATGGTGCTAGCTGGCAGCTAGCTCAGATTGCCATCCTTGAGGAAGTGATTAGCGACAGTAAATGCTAATGAATCTGACAAAACGAAAAAGTAAAAGGTCGTGTAATAAGGCGGCAGTGTGGTGATGGAATATGAGATTAGATTAAAAAAAGCAACGTTAGCTTAAAGATCAAAGTAAATGATCTTAGAGTTGGATGAAAAGTTGCATCAACAATGCAGGAAAAAAAAGATGTTGAAAGATGCAATTAACTCTAAGAAAAAGTTTCAAGCTGTTGTTTTTTTCTGTTTAATGTAATTTATTTAGATTTTTTATTTTTTTTTAACCAGAAAGGAGACGCAATGGACATAAACTTTTTACATCTACATATCTATTTAGGATCTCCTGTTTCAGCTTTGCTGAACTTCCGCTCTCTTGTTTGATTACTGTTAAAATGTTTAGAGGTTTGTGGATGTTTAAATGTCATATGTAGTCCAATCTTACAGAAAAATGATTGGTTGGTAAGGCATAGAAGTATTAAGGTATGGTTAGTTGCTATAGGCTAACTTGAAAAGAAACCAAAAGCTAATAATTCTGTTTGCTGTATGTCAAGCTAGCTGTTCAAACAAAGCTACATGTTGTTATATCAGCTTTATAAACTTGGCCAAAGTATTTAGAATGAATGAAACCTTAAAGACCTTTTTACACACGGGTAAGCGGTGTAAATGTCAGTAATAAGTAACTTCCGTTCCTGCAGCGGGCTAGTGGTGTCATGATCACAGTCTTGTTTGCGTTTGGAGACACACAGGCACCTCGGTCTCCCGCACGCAAGGACAGTGGCTTGATAGCAGACCTGCCCATCTTCCCCTGAACAAAAGAATGGGACAGAGAGGGAGAAAGCTTGAGGGGGGAGAGGAAATGAGCTTCCTTGTCTAATCCTTCAGGTTTCCACCAACCAAGCCACTCGTTATTTTTTCAGGGCTTAATTGGCTGGAAAGTGGCTGACATGCAAAGTTGGGGACATTAACAGGGCTGTGCGCTGCGGTAAATGGCAACGCAAAGTGACAGTTAAATTGTACCTAGGGGAAATTATCCATCTTTCGACGTCTTTAGCTCTTTTTAGGGGGTGGATCAGCGGGTGGAGAAACGAGGGGGAATTGCAACGCCAGACACCCCCCCCCCCCCCCCTTTTTTTTAACATATTTTTTTAAGATGTCTCATTAGGAAGTAGGGATTATAAGTACATGTTTGATGAAGACAAGAATGAGGTGGACAGATAGCAGAGATGAAATGTCCGCCAACATGAAATCACTATGCACGAGAATGAACTTAACGCAGCTTATAAATGCAGCTCATTGTGATCATATTTATTTCTCACATCCTGCATTTGGAGTAAACTACACACATCCACGCCACCTTCCCTATTCCATTTAGTCTCTAAGCTCTTTCTCTCACTTTCAAAAATCTCTCTTCTGTATTGTTCAATCAGACTGTTGTGCGGTTGAACAGCCTCTTGACTGGCACTGCTGAATAATGTTGTCCCTCTTCATTTTAATTAGCAGACCTCTTTGCCTTCCAGCCTTAATAACTCCATTCCTCCTCCTCTATCACACTCTTGTGCTCTTGTCTCACAGAACCAGACAAGGTCAAATGTTTTTTTTGCTTTTTTTATACAAAATTCCTAGTAGTTGGTCATTTTGGGCATATATAGCATCTCCGCTTGCCTAATTGATTAGAGAAAACACTTTAGAAATTATACCTGTGTTCACTCTCACTCTGTAACACTCACTCACTCTACCCCCTGCCTCCCCAATGGGTGCCCTATCCGCTTTGACCTCTGTGTGATTGACATGGTAATTACCCAATCAACAGATTGATGGCAGTGCTGTCACAATAGAGGGGATTGAAGTGGTCTTTCACTTGCTCTCTCTATCTTCCTCCCTCTTCTTCTCTTGTTATCACTCCCATCAGGCGTGCACGTCTTTCCTCTGTACGCTCTTTTGTTTGTTGCAAAGTAGGTAGGTAGGGAGGTTGGCGGGATAGACCAGGCGAGAAAGAGATGACATGAGAAGAAGGGGCGTGAGCTCTGTGTTCATTGGCGCTAAATTGCTCAGCTGTGCAGCGAGGCCATCGTAGGGGGAGTGAGAGCTGACAGGGTGAAATCAAAAAGAAGATGGCGAGAAGGTAAAGGAAGAGGGAAGTGTGAAGATCTGGAGGAAAGGGAAATGAGAGAGGAGGAATGAGAGGAGGTTAAAGAGGTTCGGGGTGGACAAAAGAAATGGAGCACAAAGTAGCTGGAGGCTGAGCAGGAAGGGGAAAGATCAGATGAGTCCTTTTATCTGCTATTTCTTTGCCTCTAAAAGCCTGTCCAGAGAGTCATTAGCCCCTCGCAGCCAGGTGTGTGAGAGTGTGCCTGGTTGCGTGAGAATGATGTATTGGGGCCAAAAGGCTTCATCAGCCACAGTTGTGCTGTCATAAATTCAAAGGCCCATATTGTTGAGGTGGGTCATGGTGCTTGAATTGGAGGCCACAGGGTTAACACCCCATGATACGCGCTTTATTCTACACCAACACAATCCTGTATATGACTGATTGGACGGACCGGTATCTAACTCACTCTCTGGCAACTCTTCTGTGTGTGTCTGCAGTAAGGATGTTTCTGGAGCCCTCGAAGCAGCACTGGAGTGTAAGAAGCTCTACAACCAACTCCCGCGCTTCCATGACATCATTGTTGCTTTGGTGGAGAAAGGAGACACAGATCTGCTGCAGAAAGGTTAGACATCAGTCTCCCATGTCCTGTTTTCTGATCAATCTACAAATCATTTCATAAAAAGATTGCCAATGGTCACCACATGCACAAAAGAGCATAATAGGAGCTAAGGAATTTATGATTTTGGATTTATCTCGGTGTTAATAGGATTTTCTTTGGATTTACCCAGTTAATTCACATTTTGTTCTGGAAAGCATCTCATAAACTTGATCTCAAGTCAATATGCAAAAAACATCTGATACGTAAATGATATATTTATATATTACAAAGGGCTTTTTACACTTTTTTTTAAACATTCTTTTATTTCTTTTTTTTTTAATCTACGTATAAGGTCTGTCTAATATCACTTCTATTTATTGTTATGTACATCACCATGCAACACAAACTGGACCTTTTTGGCAGGTGTAACGGGTCCCATTTTTACACCAGAAGTAGCATCTTTAAACTATTCTTTTAAAAACATGGATATACCTGCTCAAATGTCCGGTTAAATTCTTTCTCATTGCCAGCTGTATGTTAATGTTCAATGTCTGACAGCAACGACTTGGTCCAGTGAATACCACCACCTGCTGTGGGGACATGCACATCATGGCATTACATTGCATCCCACAAGCTGTGTTGGACCATATTTTCTGATAACCACAACTTTGAGATAGCAAGACTGGTTTGCTCCTTTTGATTGGACCGTAAACATCAACCCTACACAGTGAGACAAAGATTGAGCTCCCTCCTGTTTTGATGACCTTAGAAAACTCAACGAGAGGAGACTGATTAATTTTTTAAAGTCAGTATCAGACATTACAGCTGGTGAACATGTGCAAAGAAGAAGTGAGCTGCACCCACCAGGTAACCCTGCAGTATCCTCAGTGAGAATTTCCACTCAAAAATTGCGTTGCAATCTGTGTCACGCTGAGCTATCTCCACCAACAATCTGCAACCCCGCAGACTGATTTTGGAATTATGTTTAAAAGCCAGATGTTTAAGGCTTATGATGTGTAATTGGCCTTATGAAAGTTCAGAAAAAAAGAGTACCCTCTGTCACTGTGGCTAACAGCGGGATTCTTATCTCTAATGCAGCCTGTTCCAGCGTTTTCTCCTGATTGACTGAAACCTTTCATCATTCCTTCCTACTCAAAGTACCCATTCAGTGTTTATGCATTAAACGCATAAGATTCCAAGAGAGCGTAAGAGGGCCAGAGGGTCAGAAACATTTAGACCAGGGTCGCAGTGAAGCACGTCAGGCAGTCACATTTGGCTCAGTCGCTCTGCATCTCGACAGCAGCGTGGTGAAAAGGTCGAGTTCAACATGTCACAAGGCCAAGCGGCTGAGAGTGTGTGAAGGTTGAAGCTGTGCTATGTGGAGCACCTCTTCATCTCACTGCCTTTCATTCCCAAACTTCCCAAATGATGACAAATCCTCAGTTTGTCACTGCATCCTCAAAAACAGGCAAGTTTTATGATTTTCAGGCAAAAGCAGTATCTACCAGAATTATGTTTCCCACTTATCATTTAAAGCACGAGTTAGCGACTTTTGACACAAAATACTGAATCACACTTAACCAGACTTCAGTGTGAGTGCGCGCTAAGGACCGTAGCCTCCTGCACAATGGCTCGTCCTGAGCACCCATGTTGTTAGACAGTCTGAAAACCTGCCTTTTGAAATAACCACAAAAATGAACTAGAACCACCATCTTCAGGCAGACTGGTTTTCAATGATCTCAAAACACATTTTACAAAGGATTTCCGACCTTGGTTTGAGTTGAGGCATCAACACAAAGCTAAAATGATGGTTAATGTGAGACGTGGGCAACCACCGAGCTAGTTTTCAATAAGAGGAAGACACAAAAGAAGCTTTTAGCCTGAAAATGTCTTCAACCTTAAGTTCAGAAACCAGGATTTTCACATAGAAGAGAAATGTACTCCAAATGGTCAGAAACTTGCCTGCAAACATGTCCATATTATATCTAGACCACAAATGAATTCCTGAGGGATTTAAATATAAAAAGCAGCACATTGTTCTGTCCTCAAGTGAGAGAAAGTAAAGGGAGAGGCGTTACTTCATCATCCTTGGCTTTGCTGAATATGTAGGTCCGTTTGGATAACTGAAAGTGTGTGTGTTTTTGTGTGTGTCTGGTACCTGTTCTGATGCTGCTGGACAGAGATAGCATGTAACGCTGAGCAGAGCGCTTCAGCAAGTTTACCAGGACAGCTTAGGTTTTCATTTGGGACTCGCATGTGTGTGTGCGTGTGTGTGTGTGTGTTTGTTTGTTTCAGAGCAGTCTTGATACGGCTGCTTTGTGCCCAGGACATCGTGCAAAATAATGCAATTTGAGGGATATGATGACGTGTGTTGCGTGTTTGATTACCTCAGAAAGTTTTATTTTTGTTCATGACCTTCCTCTGCTCCGTTTCTCCTCAGCTATGGACTTTGTTAGTCAGGAGCGGGGGGAGATGATTATGCTGTATGATCTGTTCTTCGCGTTCCTGCAAACGGGCCGTTACCGTGAAGCTCGAAAGATCACTGAGGTAAGCATGCCTTCTCATGTAATGACAGAGGAGCTATAATGGTGTGTGTTTTTAGCTACTGCTTAAAGGAACACATTCCCCATTTTTTCCCTTTTTGATATGAGTTCAAGTTTTAAACAGAGAAGATGACTGAACGAACTTAGACAGTCTCAAGTATTAATGTACCTGTTACATGAACTCATGACATCATCGGGAGACAAGCATTACTTATTTTCTGTTCTCCAAAGGGTCAGGGTAAGAGCTTCCACAATATATAATATTTTTTTGTTTATTTAAATTAAACATCCTTCATCAGTTAACCATAAAAAATGGGCTTCTCCAATTTAGTGAATGTACATGATGAAAAATGGGCCCCGCCATCTGCACGATTGTCACAGGCCAAAGCCTGAGGCTTGCAGAGGACATGCAGGATTGAATTGCCATCCTCTTTTTTGTTATTGTAAATCATCTGACCTGAATATTTCATTAATATTTATATCTTTGTCATCTTAAGTCCTGCTATAAGCCCTGTAGATTAGTGTGAGAAAAAGAGAGAGGCAAAGCGGGCAGATAAGCGATTTTCACATGGATAAAACCGGAGGCAGCAGCACAGAGAGGTTGATGAACAGATGAAAAAAGGGATGAGCCTGACATCAGAGAATGAAAGACAAGGCCATTATGTTGTCTGATAAGGATGAGAACAAAACAGAGGAAGGAATATTTGAACTCCCTCACTCCGACATGACTCTGTCGCCTGTCCTGGTGTGCACTAAAAGAAGGATTTGTCCCTCAGGAGGATTCAGAACCTCTTAAATATTATCAGCATGTTATTGTGATGGCTTCTATCCTACTTATAACTCAGCTTCATGCCAGTAACGTGTGAGATTGTTCCTGCTTTGTAAAAAGACTAGATGTGCAGTTGACTTGGTCAAGGAGCAAACGGGTCCGATTTTAATCCCACCGACATGTTACGGGGACTTTTCATTAGTAAAAACCTTAAATGTCTTACAGCTGGTAAAGGAAACAATATTATCATCTAAGGTTACGTTCTCTCACCTTTGTCTGTAGGAACTGTCATTAAAGCTTAGATCTTTGCTTGCATGCCTCACGTTGAAAATGTCAATGATTTGCATGAGATATACTTCTTGTGTCTCATGATTGGCAGGGCTTTCATTATCATAAAATTTTACTTGATAATTACAGTAATTGCCATACAAATAATTGTAACTAACATGTCTTTTTTTTTTTTCTTCATTTAATTTCCTTTTTTCGACACCATAGGTATTGGCATCTTTGATCACCATCTTTTAGGTCCAAATTCAAGTAATTAGGTTGTTCCGCATTTAAAGCAATGGGCTATGTTAACAAATTTTGACGAAACAAGATATTCCATTACACAGTATGACTGAAGATGGCCTCATTTATTGGATGGTGTCCTTAAAATAGGGTAGAATTAGAAGATTAAGTGGTTAATTGTTTTTATTGTGCTATGACTAAAGTTGTACACCATCACAAATAACATTTTTGATTGATAAATAACTTTACAAATTTGTTATGTTTGCATTCATGACTGTAAACATGGGTTCAGAGAAAGTTGTACGATTTTTAATTGTTTAGCTACTTAAGTAAGTAAGTGTAAAGCTCTTCTGCAGTGGTTAAAAGAAATCTATGCAACTGAATTTAGTAGTGTCAAATCACAGCTGCAGTAGTTGCAGGTTTTTATCAGCTTTAGCTCCAGTCGGAGTCAATGGAATCACAAGCCATGGGTGCACTAACAATGTAATGCAGTTAGGGGTACAACAGTGGGCACAGTTAACTTTCTCTTTACATAAACACACGAATACTGATATGTTGTGCCTCTGAAACTGATGGCAGAAACTTGGGGCCAGCAGTCTGTAAAACAGCTGGCAGCTCAGTATCAGTCCTGCTATGTGGAAAGGACATCTTCAGCCCAGTCAAAAATAATAAACCCATCTAATTAATGTATGTTGGAGAGTCATGCTTATCATACTGATTAATCACACGTCAGTGGAATGACATTTCTGTATTTTGTCATTCTTGCAAGCTCTTATTTAGTTTTTGGACAGGTTCTGAATACATTGTAGTGTCCCAACTCAATATAGATATGAACTTGCTTCCATTGGCAGTGGAATAAGATTAATCCTCTGGTTTAAGCAGGTATATCCATGTTTGACCAAACAAAAGAAGAAAAAGAAGCAGCTATTAGAAGCTGTCTATATGCTTCTGGTCACCAGAAATGCAAAATTACATTTATAATGATCCATGCAGAAACAAGTTGAAAGTTAAAATTATGATGTTTTCTTTGTCACGGTGCTCATTTCTTTGCCGTTTAATGTACATTCATGTTATAACCGATTGGGGAAAAACAAACACTAGCTTTAGTTGAGGTGTTTCTGCATTATTCTTATTGTTTTAGAGGCTAATTCAGCTTTTAAAGAACACATGGACAAGGACAAGGAGGTGTTGTGAGTTTTGTTTGGATGGTTGCAGTCAGCAATTTCACCCCTACATGTTACTAAATTCTCCACACTTCTCCTTTAATATTGTGTTTTGGGCAAGTTTGTACATGCAAGTCCCACATCAAAGAGAAATATCTGCCTTCTTAACTGAGAAAAGCTTACAAAAAGCTTTTTGACTGATGCTATCAGCCAAATAATGAGAGGAAAAACATGCTGAAATTCTTCCTATAACTGAAGAGAAGTAAAATTTACAGTTGTACAGTGTGAGCGAAATCTTTGGCATTACACATTTAATATTTCAAATTGCTCATCAATGCAGCTTTGATGCATAAACAACAGGTTGATGTGAACTTTGTTTTCTCAGTTTCCAGTTTAGAGAGTTTTCTTTCTTTGGAGTGCAGTAAGGAAAAACAGTTTCCAAAGTTCATTTTCACTTGACCTGCATAGATTTTTCTATTTCTAAAGTCAGAATAAAATAAGTTCACTTCTGCACTGCCTGTTTTCCCACTTGCATCACGATAGATGTTGAACTCAGGTGACTACAATAGAGTCATATCTCCCATCGCTTAAATATGCATACTTAGACACTCACAAATACTTTTTTCCCTGTGAGAGAGTCAAGTGGCAGTCCAGAGTGGTGTCTCTCTTTAGGCTCTGTTTGGTATAATTGGCAGCTGATTAATCACAGCTAATTAAATGTAATGATAGAGAAAGGTGGCCAATTTTAAGCTAAATGGTCATAGTTGGGTAGGGGATTGTCAGGTGGCCAGGATTATTACTGAGGCACACGTGTGTGATGTTCAAGGTTAGGTAGTATTGCTAAAGAGTGGTGAGCTATTATGTCTTTTTATGTTAGGGAGAGGGGTTTGTGGGTGTGTGTGTTAGCTAAGTGGCCAGGTGATTAGTGGGATTGAAACATTAGGAATTGAGATGGAGAGGGTTTGTTAAGTGGAGGTGATGAGGTCTGCTTTTGCTGTAGATCTGTAGATGTGTAAGAATGAAGAGAAATGTGTACAGATCTTTTAGCACCTACAGGTCACAAAAGACTCGTAAGGAGGCAGCAGGCTGGGCTGTAACACTGAGTTGTTGTAATAATCTGACCTGCTTGACACTTTTCCATTATCTTTCTCTAAAAGGAATTTTTGTGCTTTTCTATTTGTTTGTTTGTTTCTACTTTGAATTCTTTTTTATGTACAAATGCTTTCCTATTTCTGAGAATTTTGTTTTGGTCGAGATTAGGGAGATTTTGTCCTCATGGATTGAAAACCCAAACACATTTGTGTGAGTGTGTGTTTACGCGTAGTTATGCTGCTTTGAGCCCTCAAGACTTTTCTAAGTAAAGGGAATTGGAGGCAAAAAGATGGAGCACTTGCACTGGGCCTTAGTCTCTAAGAAGATTAAACAGATTGAGAGAGAGTGAGTGCTACACATTTTAATTTGTCCCTTTGGCTGGTTGGGTAAGAACATAATGCCTTTGCCTGGGACAGCTAGAGGGATGGAGGTAGGGGAAACGACTGGGGAGGAGTGGGAGAGATTTGGAGGAAGAGGGAGGGATTGAGGGATGTGGGGATTGAAAGAGGAAATGATGATGACAGTCGTGAGGGATGGTCAGAGAGGGATGAGGCCCGTCTTTTCTTTCCTTTGACGTCCCTGTCACGGTATGATGGACGTCCATCAAAGAGGCCAGCGAGGATTGAGTGCTGTTGATCCTCTTTCAGATTAACTTCCAGGCAGATCGTTCTGTGTCCCTTTTTTTCTTTTTTTTCTTAGCCAGATTACCATGAAGAGAGTGAGGGTGTAATTTCTCAATCCTAGTCTTATTCAGATTGTATCAAAGCCCCAGGAGACAGATGAAATCCTGATCACTGCTTTTGCATGATAATAATCATCTAGGCACTGCACATATTAGGCTAAATCACAGCTACATGAGCCTACAAATCAATCTATGTCAGCCCTTATTGACAGCACAAATACTCTGCTTATCCGCATATCATTGCTGTCCTAAAAGTAGAAACCAATCTCTGCAAAATGGAAGACTATAGTCGCAGATAGCTCCGTCAGAGCCATTTAAAGCCGGTTGTATTGTTTGATCAACACCAGTGGTGCAGAGTAGAGTGAGGAGAAAATGATCATTTTTTCCTCAAGTGAAACGTCTTGTAATCTTTTCAGTTTGCCCTTTAAGTTGTTTTTTGTGTGTGTGTGTCTGTGTGTGAACTGAAAGCTCAGGTACGAGACTCAAATAAACACAATATTTACAGTTACTTTTCAGTTTGTGGAATTATTTATGTATTCACCAAACCTTCTGCAGTGGACACTTTCAGCATTTTTGTGGATTATTTGACTTTTACCTAATGCTTAAATTTGATCAAAAATTCCTAAAAACAGCAGAAATAACTGAAGTTCTTCTTTCTTACCATTTTCATCATGAAATCCTTGGACTGAATTAATTTGCAATTTGTTCTTAATGAGATCGTTGTTTTAAAATGGCAACAGTATGTTTAAAATCATGATGTCATGTTGTGTAATGACATCAGATGTTCTTTATTGCCTGCCAGGTTAGTGCATTAACCCTCTGCACAGTACAGTGCATGAATTGACTGTTGAACAAAGCAAGACGTTTATGTCACATTTATAAAACTAGATAATGAAATACCAGAAGACTATTTAATAATAAAGATGATTCACTGGCAGCAAATATATTGTACTGTTCTTTGAAGTGAAACATTTCTTGATAACTTTTATTTATTGGCTGCAAAACCACTCAAGGGTGAACAAACCTCATGGAAATGCATCATTATAAGTGCAAAGGAAAACTTACGAATTCATAGACATGTTAGTCAGTCATTGCCCCATTGTTGTTTTCATCCAAAATTGAGACCCAAAAATACTAAATAAGATCCAAAAAACAAAAAATAAATAAAGATAAAATGAAGAAATGTTGGACAAAAAAAGAAGATATGAAATGGTAGCAAACAGTCTCAGTGAAACACAAAACCAAACTGCTATGATGGCTATTAATAGAGGGAAAAATAAAATGACCCCAGAGATGGAGAATGGCTTCAGACTTCAGTAAAATAAGACCTCAGATTATATTGACAGTCATGTTAAACAATCAAATGGTTTGTGGTATTATTATTTGTTTTTTAGTCTGGATGTTTTGGTCCTTTGCTGGACAAATAAAGGCAGTCCTTGAACACATCTGCAGTCAGAGGTTGTCATTTTTATAATCCACCCTTGACCACACCTGCTTTAAAGGATAAAAGCTCCTTTTGTAAACACATTTTCAAATCAACTGATTTATCAGTGTGTTTTGTTTTTATGCATTTCTATATATTATTATTGGTGCACATAAAATTCTATTAGATATATGGATGATGTCTTAAGTTAAATTAAATCAACCTGTTTATGTCCCACTTGAGGTGATTGAGGTCAGTGCTGGAAAATACTCCAAACAGGCTTTAAGTTATATTTTAACAGCCTAAATAGATTGAAAATTTATCTTTTTCTGTTTTCTTTTCTGAAATTGTATCATCTGATTTCTTTTTATAGACCCCTGGGCTGAGAGCAAAGCCTGGACGTCTGCAGTGGTATGCAGAAAAATGCATTTATAATAACCAGGTAACACCACCACACATCCAGTCAGGTTCATATATATTTAGGCACTGCACAATGACCCAAAACACATTGTAAAAGCAGCCCATGCAAATAAGTGGAATATTCTGCAGTGGCTGAGTCAATCATCAGATCTTGACCACATTTTCAGAGAGCAAAGGATCTTAAAGGAGCAAACCCAGTGCTTGGTTCTGGACTTCAGGCGGTCACTGCTCAACAACTTATTAAAAATAAACATTTTATTTACAGTGAAGTTGATTGTCCAATTACTTTTAAGCCCCTGAAATGAGACTTTTGGTTAAAAATTGTCCTAAATGCTTAATAGGATATTTTTGTTAAACCCATTTTAATTAAATCTAAAAGTCTGCACTTTAATTACATCTCAGTTATTTCACTTCAAATCCAATGGTGTGGCATGTTGTCCAAATATTTCTGGGTCTAAGTGTATGTATGTGTACAAACAGACAGAAAAAAAATTCATTGTCAAAGAAAATGAATAAAATTGTATCTTGACGTGAACATTGTGCTTGTGTGAATAGATGGAGCCCTTGGAGCAGATGGTGGAGATGACAGCCAAGCTGTTTGAGTGCGACAGAGACGAGATGTACAGTTACATCCTCAGGCTCTGCAGTAAGTTTCTGTACTTCATCTCTTCACCTGTTTCTTTTTGGTGTCCTCTACTTTTGTGACTTCCCACTTCTACCTTTGCTTGGGTGTGTGACAAAGTGGGGCCGGTCAGAAGTAAGCAGAAGACATGGCATGATTGCTGCAGGGGAGAGCAGACTTGATAACAAGTGATTGAAGTGTTAAAGCTGATTGTCAACCCATTACCCCCACTTCCCTGCACACACACACACACATTTGTTGGTGTGTTTGATAAATGACAGCATAGTTGAGGGTTGGTTCGTTGATCAGATTAGAGCATTGATTGCCTTCTCTCAGCATCGAGTGCTTTGTCAGAAACACTTCTTCGGTATCAGCTTGGTGGTGACTATTTAGCACATAGGTCTGTGTCACAGCTTAATATCACTTTAAAAACTTTTTTTCTAATCCCCCCATACTTGTTTGTTTTTTAGAGGAGACAAACGACTGGCAGAAAGCAGAGGCCACATGGACAAAGATGCAGGAGGAGAACATCATTCCCAGGGAGAGGACCCTGCATTTGCTTGCAGATGTCCTGAAAAATAATGGCCAACAGGTTCCCTTTGAGATGCCTGAGGTAAAACCCCAGCTTTGCAAGATTTAGAGCTCTTATTTAGTGGAAAAATTGCCAAAAGGCGCCAGCAGAAAAAAATAAAGTAAAGCAGCAAAATCTGTAAGCAAAGGCCAGAAAACTGTTGTGAATTCAAGGGGAGTCTGAGGTAGCAGTGTTTAACATACCACACAACATAAATCACAACACAATGTGACTCTACATACATTTCTCTGAATTAATGAGTTTAGTTTTAATCAGAGTTCTTCCAGGCAAAAATGTCCCCTGCAACCCCCCCCCCTCCCCCCCAAAAAAACAACTATAGCGTTAATCCTTGCAAAATTCAATAAACTTCACAAACAAGTGAAGATTGGTATCAATTTATTTAGTGTTAAATAATATTTCTTTATAGTTCCTGTGTTCAAGGAGTTGCGGGAAATAAAGACTGTCTTGACAGAAATTGGGACAAAAAAAAAAAAAAAAAGCAATGTGGAAAAAATATAAATAACTAAAATAAAAAGAAACCCACCTCTAGCATGTTTTATAAGCGTTGCATCACTTCTAGCTCTAGTCTGCATCCCACACTCTTGGGTCTTAGAATAAATGACTGAAGCTACTTTTCACATTTTCTTTTACTGACTGGTACGTCTGGGATGACATCTTCAGAAAGACATTTGTGAGACACCATAACGTAATGTGATTCCGTTACTTTGCATCAGTTATTGCGGACCCAGGCGTTTGAGCCACAGCATTGGTCAGCAACACGTTGAATCACAAATGATTTGGATGTTTAGGGAAATACCTAATTATTGAGAGCAGATTTAATGCCTAATTTGCAATTTTCCCTGTGATTATTTATTTATTTAATTTATAACTTGGAGCTTTAATTGTAACTTTAGAGCAGTCAATAGTGCAGAGGGAAACTGGACATTGCTGCAAATTGCATTGTTTTGCTTGCCTGTTCTCCCTCAGTGTAGGAAAGTTAATGTAACGTGGTGACAAACCAATGATGCCGTCTAACAAGTCTGGCATGATATGGCTGAAGGTTGGCTGTGATTTCCCCGACCTGTAAACCACTTCCCTCTGGAAGGTGCCAGTTGCCAGAAAACCCAGTGTTGGCAGCCCCTGCATAGGGACTGGCACTGTGTGGTTCCTCCTGGTACGTCTCTGTAACGTCGGGCCCAAATCATCACAGAGGTCCAAGAGTAAAGCACACGGGGGTCGGAACCAGTTCATGAGCCATTAAGTTAGTCTTGCTGGTCTCTGAAAATCCGCTCACTCCTGAGTCTCGCGCCATATCGTACAGAATATATGTTACTTTTTATTCATTTTTGCAAATAGCTTTAAAATATAATGTGACGTGAAAGGTAATATTTGGTTTTGCACAAATGTCTTACATTTCTCATCATTCTGTGCCTTTGGTGTTGCAGTTTCCTGTTTCTCCAGATTTTGTGCGTATGGCAGGGTCAGAGTTGCTGTGGAGGTAGTGACATTCTCCCACCAAGTTTTGTTTTTGTAAAGCCCACAAGTTGACTATAATTGGCATACGTCAGTTTTTGTACCTACGCCAGCTTTATAAATGAGGCCCCTGGTCAGGATGCTTTCTGGATGCCTCCCAGGGGTAGTGTTTCACATTTCTAAGATTTCTAAGATGCCTCAGGGAAGAGCCAGTTAACACCCATTTTTGTTGTAAGTAAGGCCCCCCTTTTCTTTCAAGGACCAAGGAGGGTTGGTCATCTATCAACCAGGGTATCAGGGACTGGAGATCAAGAAGAAGAAGCACCTACTCTGAGCACAAAAATGAAAAATGGACTGATAGAGAGGAAGAATTGGGATTGGACATAGATCTCACGACTGGCTTGGAAACACCATCAGAAAATTGATACCTAGACAGCCATATTTATTGATGAATTAATAATGAACATAACTGACTGTACCAATACTTTAATAATAGAGGTGCCCTAGGTACATAATAAGGATGAATATTAAACCCATTCCAAAAAATATGTAGATTACAGAATTTTATGAATTTCCAGTAAAAAATATAGTCACAAGGACACATTTACAACTAAACTGTAATACAGAGCCTCCTAACTGTACACACAGTAATCCTGTAATATGTTGTACGTGGTTGTTGTAGGGCTGCTGTACAGCACCTTTTGTTCTGGTTTGTGTACAGTAAAAAAAAAAAAATAGAAAGTGAAGCCGGTTTCCATCATCACCACTTATTTTCACTCTGATGACACCACAAGTTTTTTGTTCCTGAATTAAAAATTGTTGCTCATTGAATAGATTAATCAAAGAGCAAGTTGAGTCTGGCCTCTGATTTTTACAGCTAACCCCCTCAAAAACCTCAGCAAACTCTTATCGGCTGTTCTCCACCCCCCCTCCCTTCCACTATAAGCCTATGTTCATTACATGCAGAGCAAACTGGATTGAGGCTCCGATCTAAAGTGTAGTCAATCAGACAGGCTGGTCGGTGAAAGGAATTACAGCTTGATCTGTCTATAAATCTGTAATGCCTGACTAATTTAGCCAGCAGCTAAATGCCACCATATGTCTGCTGCTTGATGCTCAGCTGGACTGAAATTAAGTAAGAATCAGAATTTTTTTCATCTCTATGATTTAATTACGGTAAGAACAAAGAAGTTTTGCTTTAAATGAGCTTTTTCTGCTCTTTTCCTCCTCACTGCTCTCCTCATCTTTGGTTTGCATGCTCCTGCAGCATGAAGCATGATGAGACAGGAAGTGATTGCTCTTGCCTGAAGCGACGAACTTGGTGACCCCCAGAGGCTCTCCAGTTGACACCCCCTCACTTCAACACACACACTCTTCAACACACACACTTTTCCTCTGCCCCCAGGGTGCCAGACCTAATTTGCCCCTGGCCAATACAGCTTAACCCCCTCCCCTCTCTGCTTTATGGGTGACCGAGCATTAGGGGACCCTGCCCTGGCTGCCCGCCGTTATTGCACCATCATATACACATGCACACACACACACACACACTCTTCAACAGCCGAACATGTTTTCAGATTGAATGATTCACTGTTTTTATGGAAACATTAAATCAAGTTTTGGCTTTGTTTTTCTGTGTGTGTTTCTTTTGCAGACGTGGTACGAACAAGCTGCCACCATACAGGTCAATCCTCCGACACCAACCCCGACACTAGAAATCGGCGCTTATTACCAGACCCGTCTGCTGTCTCTCTGTAAAAAGAACAGGGCGAAAGGTAAGCAGCAGGGTGCTGCCCCACATATCATAGAGCACACTTAAACACAAAGGAAGCTGGTTTTAAATTCTTAAACCATCTGAGGATGTTTACGGTTTCCATTTCCAGTCTGCTGAAGCTTTAATTTGAACCTATAGAAGGATATTTTTTATCCCATGAATTCCCATCAGGATTCAGATGGCCTTACCCAAGTACTTTGCTATGAAATTACTCAATCATCTCCCAGAAGTTAGAGTGCTCAGGGAGTCAGCTGGATCTGATGCAATATGAAATATAAACCATGTAATAAATTTAAGTCTTTTGCACATTTTGGGGGAGTGGTAGCCTAGTGGTTACAAAAGGTGGGCTTGGGTCTGGAGAACATGGGTTCAAGTCTCCTGGACTGGCAACTGTCCCCTCAACCCCCAACTGCTCCCAGGGTGCTGAATCTGGCAGCCCACTGCTCCTAGTGTAACTAGTGATTAGTTAAAAGCGGAGGACAAATTTTGGTGTGTTTAGCAAGATATGTACTGACAAATAAAGTTAACTTTAACTTAAAGCCAGTTTGTTTTTTCACACTTTCATGTGCATGGATGAATTGGAACTTTGTAGACTTGCAGAAATTTCTGTTCACACCCCAGTTTAGTTAGAGGTCATCGGTCATGTCTGTGTGTTCTTAATATGAGAAAAAGAATAAAAAATTTTTAAAAAGTAGTTCATGTGCTGGCAAACTTTTTAAAATAAAATGGAAATAAATTCCTTATTCTGTCCTTTTACAGTTGGCATAATTGCTCGTTGGAGTCCTGGATTACGAATGTTTCCACAGTCATCCTACTGTAAGGGTGACTGTGGAAACATCTGTGATCCAGGGGTTGCTTTCACAGTATTTTGGGGTCTAAACTTTTGCCTTTTTTTCATCCTGTACAAACTAATTTTTCCTTTCTGTTCTCCTGTTCTCTTTCTGCAGAGGCATTGGAGATGCTGAAGGAGGCTGAGAAAAAGGGCGTGGTATTAACCCCCTCCCTTAATGACCACCTGATCCGTGCCCTGTTGGCTCAGGGAGCCATTGAGGATGCATTAGTTGTTAAGGGAATGTAGGTGTTCACACAAAGAATTATGTAAAAATACAAAAACACTCAGCACATGTTTAAGGTGTACATGGCTGAATAGAGAGAATCCACCTGTCATTGGGTGGAGGGCAGTAATGTGAAAGTCATTAAAAATGCTAGTTACACTTTGTAAATATGAGTAATTGTGCCGTACTCTGCTGCACATTGCTGAGCATCTCACCATCTCTCCTACAGAAACAATCTCTGTTCCTTCTCACTCCTCTTTCTTGGGGAGCTTCCTTGTAAAAGCTAGATTATGTATTGCTTAAGTGTCAGCCTGAGGTAAAGGATGCACTTCCAAGAATTTCTTCAGGGCTGTAAGGTGTGGACATCAAACACAGAAAGACTTATGAAAAAAAGAAAAATGAGCCACTATATAATTTTTTTTTCCCCCTTTTTGACTAAATTATCTTCGTTCGTTCTTTTAACTCATAGTTAACATCCACTAAATGTTTATAAATCATACCACTTCACAGATCGTCACAATGTGTCAGACTTAAAATCTGTGGGATAATTAACGCCAGGACAGACACGTGGCTCAGCTTTTTATTTTGGTTCTGAACATGGAAACTACCAAATTTACCATGTAGTTTAGTTAATGCTCCGCTACTTCCCTGTCATCTTCAGCTGGTGGCAGCTGAGGTCACACCAGGCTAAAGCTGCAGCTCTTCTGTAGACACGAGGATTATAAAACTGATTGTATGTTAACATACTCAACCCTGCTGGATATGAACAATGGTTCATGCTAAGCCCCAAGATACACACACATGCTCGGATGTTCAGATTACTTTTGGTTTTCTGGGAAACGGATGACTTTGTGCAGAAATCCCAATCTTCTTCCAATTAGTAATGTATCATGTGTTGTTGTGACCGAGGCCATGTCAGAGCTTGAGCCTGGAGAAAAATGGATGTACAGACAGAGGTATTACAGATCCAAGCTTAGCACAGAGCGGATCTTCTCCAATGTTTGTCTTTTTAGTTAATCTCCTACTTTTACTTTATCTTATTTTTTCTTTTCTTTATATCACATTCTTTCTGCAGGAGAAAACACAGAGCAAAGAGATAATAGCATAATGACACACACTGAAAGAAGAACTGCAGTGACTAAATTGAACAGAAAGAAGAAAAACATGTAAAAACATCCATTACATTATCAGTCTCTTCCCTGTTTTCCACTCTCTACATAGTTCTCTCTTTTATTACAAGAATAATCATATCAATTTTAGACCCATGTTTCAACAAGCACAAGGCAATATGAGTGATAACCCATCTCCAGTTTCTGTTTGAATTGGTTTATGGCATCCCCGCCTGGATAAAAGCTTAGTTTATCTGCACTCTTAATGAGAAATGAAATGCGCTGAGAGGAGTCGGGGAAAGATTGAAATGGGAAGGAAAGGATCGAGATAAAAGGGGCTAAATGGGGAAAAAAGGAGTGAACAAGAGGAGGAGGGCTAGATTTAATCATGTGTGGGGATAATGAAGACGCTATAGGCATTAATTCTCAGTGCATGAGGGTGTGTGTTTGTTTTTTGGGTAATCTGTACAGAATTGAGCAGCGGGGTGCTTATGGTGAGATTAAGGGATTGGGAGAGAGTGATGATGAGAGAAAGAGGCAGAGGATGAATTCATTGGCTAAAATGCCCTAGAAAGGGGGGTTTGGGAGGAGAAAAGGTGAGTGAGAGACAGCCTTGAGAGATTTTCTCCAACTTAATAAGAATAATTCTGGTCCATACCCCCGCTGTTCGGTCTCCACGACAATCAGCCAACGACCCTGTTACTGCTCCAATCTTTGGCGTGACCCTGTCACAGCAGCTGCCGGATGCTGCTTGGCCTGGTGTCGCCGTGGTGATAAGGATTGCCAGCTTGATGCTCAATTGAGTGAAAGGATTAATCTGGTTGCAGGGTTATATTGATAAATAAAAAATAAAAGAAAGGAAAGGCAGGAGGCATGTTTGATTGAGGTTTTAGTGGTAAAGCAATGAAAAGGAGGGCTTGAAAGGACAGTAAATATATGTACATAGTAAATAGAAAGGAGGAGATAGCGAGGAGCTAGAGCAGATCATGGAGCTCTCAATATTGTAGCATTTAGCCTCTTCCAGCTTCAACCTCATAATACCATGTACAGATGAACAAAAATGCACACAAGGGAGCTCAGCAGGAAGAAGCATCACATATTCAGCTACTTCAATCAACTGCTTGATGTCTGTATTATTTTCAGGTCACAGCAGGCGCTTTACTTGACGCTTGGACTTGCTGCCAATCAGATTTGCTCTTATTGTCTTCTCTTTTTTATATCTTTCAGCTCATGTGTTTATCCTCTCTTGTCTCTGTGGAGTCTAATGCTTTTCTAAATGTGATGCCTCATAATGACACAGAATTCAAAGCTTAGGATGCCACATAGATAGTTCAGTCATTACACATTATAAAGTTTTCTCTTAGTGGTACACCATAGTATCAGCTGTAAAGTTAGAAATAATGGACTTTCTTGCATCAGGCATACGTGGATAAAATCTGATGTGTACATGATCTAATATCAAGATATCACTAAATAAATAGATACATTTTTTCATTTTCACAGAAACATCCCATCCCAGAAGGGATTACAGGATACACAAATAATATTAAAAAAAACCTCGTTCTCGTTGCTATAAAAAACAACACAAGAGGAGCTTTTCTTAATTTTCCATCAGTTATTGTTGGATTATCTGACTGTGAAAACATGTTGATTCTGGAAACACAAACACATTTAGATAAAAATAAATGCTGGTGGTGTGTCTTTTCTTTTCTTTTTTTTCTTTTTTTTTTTTACTAAATTCAGAGTATTAAATATCAGGACAATCGTCATGCAGCAGGATATTGATGAAAGTTTCTCTGAAGTCAATAGTAACATAAAACATCTCTGCATGTTGATTTGCCACGCAAATCCTGACACGCAGAAGCACCTGTCACAATTATTAGCTTTTTTTTGCCTTTTTTGGGGGGGCAGGGGGAGCGGCTCTATATCGAAACTTATTTTCATCACATTAACATTTGTGTCCTTCAGTGCTGAATCTCACATCCCTGGATTCAAGCTGAGTGATATTGCCAACAATTTGCTCGTCATCTCATACAGCAAGAGAGGTCAGGTCAAAGGTAAGATGCAAGCACGCACACTGAATGTGCACATTTGTAATGTTGAATACTAAATCCCCAAAGTTCACTCCCTTCCTGCACTGCTTTTACAGATGCTATTGAGAAACTGAAGTCCATGCTTCAGGTGGATCATTTGCCCTCAAACCTTGCCATTACCAGACTGGTTCAGGGCTTGGGTAACGCCGGTGACGTGGCAGGCATCCAAGAAGTTGAGTCAATCATCAAGAGCCTCGGCACCAACCTCAGCCTGTCCAGCATGGTGTTTGTTAACAACACAACACTGGCACACATCAAAAAGTAAGGACATCGGGTTTATGCTTGGTCTAGGATTGGGATATCCAGTTCCAGTCCTCGAGGGCCGGTGTCCTGCAGGTCTTGGAGGTTTCCTGCTTAACACACCTGACTCAGACCTGGATCATTAATGGGCTTGGGCAGAACTTGACAACAGGCTGTGTGATGGAGCAGGGAAACATCTAATACATGCAGGATGGTGGCCCCTGAGGACCAACACTGGACATGCCTGGTGTAGAATTATAAGGTTTCAGACTTTATAAGTAAAAACCAGCTGGATTTTGATCACACACGAGTGACACTGAACTATTTAGTGTTTCAAATATTAATTTCCTTAAATCTGATCTTCAATGACAGCTGTTCCTTAAAGACCAACACTAGTCATTTTTGCTAAATGCGGTAAACACAACAAACAGAAAAATTAACATCTGTGGATTAGCAAGGCCGTAGGTTACACGAAAAATATACTATTTTATCTGACTGCGTAAACATTTTTGGACAGAGTTAACAGTTTAATGTAACACCAGCAGTGTGACAAGATCCAGGCTGACACACTCATGCAGTAAAAGCTTACATGGTGAGTGGGGCGTCAAGAACAAATAGGAAACACAGGCATAATAAGATTATTCATGGACCCTTTTAATGTCATGACAACACCCATCCTCCACTGCTTCTTTGTTGCTTCTCAAACAACAGAACAAAATCATAAAACACATTGTGCATCAAAGTTTCATCGTGCCGCTTGCCGCATTAGCATGGTCCCCCAGCTCGAACAGCAGCATTCCCGTGCCAACTTGGAGGGGACAGCAGGAAGTGAAAAATAGCAAGGCGGTCTCACGCCTGATTGGCCATCGCAGCGCAGGCCTGTCAGCTTGAACCCTGACCTCTGGGAGCTGCGCTCTGAGCCTCTCTGACACGTGCTTCCCCAATGTATCTGAGTCAAGCTGACTGGTTAAGAGCTACTGCGGAAAAGCAAGCAGGTCCGGAAAGCAGAGCACCACATTTAGAGGGGCCCAATGCTGAATTATTCAGACGGTCCCAGTCGCAACAATCAGCGTAGATATGTTCCCCTAACTCTGGACACTCACACATGTACCTACACAGTGAAGCACACACACAGTGTTTGTTAAATTTTCATCACGACTGACGGCGGGGGAAGCAGGGAGCGTAAAGTGTTAGTAGTGAGCTCGGGTTGCCAGATTGAGTTGCTTTTGCTTTGTAGTGCTTAAGTGTGAAGGATTTTGTCTGGTTGTGGCAACCTCAGCAGAAACAAACATTTCAGAGTGCAAGTCGCGAACAAGTTGGGCTGTACTAAGAGGAGGGTTGTAACTGCCAAAAAATAAGCTAATGTAATTTATATTATTAAAGTTTAAAAACGGCGCTAGAGAACTTATTATTAATTTTAATACTGTCTTAATATTGTACATACTTCACATGTTTTTCTCACCAGCCTCTACAGCCATGTTGGGCTGTACACACATGGAAGTATGTCCTTTATGTAAGTGAGATGAAGATATCTGCTGGTAGATGATTCATAACCAGTCATCTTTCCTTAAAGCCACAGCCTCATGCCACTTATTGTTACTGGACTTGAAAAGAGATATTTAAATGTAAAATTCTCTAAAGTAGAGATGTAAAATGCAAATAAAAACAGAATGCAATAATTTGTGTATTATGAGAAAAATTGTGAATATTTCACAAAACATTTCCACTGTGCCTGTTATTGCCCCTCAGGGACAAAAAATAAAGTTTTGCAAAATAAATTTGAGAGATAAATGTTGTTCAATTCTTACCTGATATAGACTTGTAGTTACTCAACAGTCCTAAAGGTTTAGACTGTAGACCAGCACCCGGACTCTTAGGCTACGTCCACACAGCAGATCTTTCGACAGTCCTAAATCATCTTTGTTTTATTTTATATTACATTATGCAGCTTATGTTTCAAGTTTGTAAACGGGCTCCTTTTTTTATTTTATTTTAATTACCGTTGTGACCTGCATGTGCAGAAGATGATGTGATTACACACAGCCTGCTGTGTTTACATATCTCCCCTCAATAGCAGAATTGTGATGTCGTTTTACTTTAATTATGTCAGAGTCAAATGAAATGCATCATAATATATCTGATTTAGGGCTATACTTAAAAGTGGCCTGGGTCTGATTTGAAAAAAATCTAATTTGTACTGTTCAGACTTTTCATGTGGTACATATGGGCAAAAAAAAAGTCAGATTTGGACCACCTTTACTTGCAGTGTGAAGCAAGCTTATACCATGAAGCCATGCTCTTACAATAGCTGCTCTATGGAGCTTAGCATTGTCTTGCTGAAATGCGCAAAATCTTACCTGAAAATGACTTTTTCCGGATGGTAGCACGTGTTGCGTTTAAAGCCTTTCAGCATTGATGCTATTAGTCTAGATCAGTGGTCACCAACTCTGGTCCTCGGGATCTATTATCCTGCAGGTTTTAGTGTTTCCTGCTGCAACACACTTGAATCAATGGCTCATTAACAGGCTGATGCAGAAGTTGACAACAAGTGGTTGGAAAACCTTTTTATTCGAATCAGATGTGTTGTACCAGTAAACCACTGGATGGTAGATCTTGAGCACCGGAGTTGGCATCCACTGGTCTAGATCCACCGCCATCCCGACTTTTTTAAGATGTGTAACTGCTAATAATATGAAAAATTTCTATATATTGTTATGAAAAATATTGTTTTATGAGATTTACAACGCACTGAATACTGGATTTGTAATCTGTTTTCATACATTTACAGGAACAGTGGGTTGTTTTGAACTTAAGTAAATAACTAACCATCATGTAAATTCTTTTTCTCCTCAGTGGTGATATAGAGTCAGCTGTAGAGCTGTTGGAAGCACAATACACCAGTCCAGACAGCACCAACCCCAGTATTTCCTTCGTCTTCCAAAAAGTCCTGCAATCTGACAATGACAAAGCCTTAGACAAGTGTAAGACACACACAAACCTACACGATGCATACATGTTCAATATATAGAGAGAAACACTTGACAAATGGACTTATTAAGATGGAGTATAGCAGTGATATAAACATAAATCTGACAGGTATGTGCATGTCCTGTTGCAGTGAGTGCTATGGCAGAGAGGCTAGCCAACCACTTTGCCATCTACAGACCAGCTACAGATCTCTTCCTCCAGCTGCTAGATATGGGCAAATTAGAGGACGCCAAATTCATGCTTGCTGTGAGTATTTGTGTGTGAGAGGCAAAACATTTATGTGTGAACTATGGCTGATATTTTTTAGGCTGCATGTTCAAATGTATATTTAAAGATTCAAATGTGAAACGTGATGTTTTTCTATTTTTGTGTCTGTGATCTGGCTAGTCTACAATATGACTGTGTGTGATTACTGTCAACAAAAACTGAGATAATATACAAAATTAGAGCTAAAATAACAAGCATTTATGCAAATAGAGACAGACACGTTCTTTAGTTTATCACCTCCTCTCACCACTATTTAAACATGAAGACATAATCCATGGCTTTCTGTTCAGTGTGTGTTCCTCATAATGCATTCCCTAAGTATTCTGTGTTTGTGATTATGTAAAGATGAGATAGGGGTACTACAAAAGAAATTGGATATTTTAATAGAAGAAAAAACCCACACTGCCTCTGAGCAATTCTGAATGTGTGATGTGTTAATAGAAAAAACTGCTGAAATAAAACAAAACAACCAGTTGTTGCTGTAATTCTCAGTTTCAGATGGTCAAGTGCAGATCTTCCTCATGCCCTGCTGTGTTTGGATGATTTGTCTGTTTGCTTGTTTTTTTTTATTTTTATTTATTTATTTATTTTTAAATTAGAAGGAGGATTTTTGTCCAGTGCTAGCATTATTTGATTGCTCTGTCAGAATGATTAAAATATGATTAAAGAAGATTAATTTAGTCCATCACAGCTCCCAGTTGCAATCATCCAGTTGTCAGACTCCAGTGATGGGGGAAACACTCCTCTACCACAGTTGCTGACTTATTCATCCAGCTTCACATTTTTGTCAGGAAATGCTTACCCGCATTCCACCCGCTGAGTCTGGTGGTCTGAAATTAGCCACCCACTACTTCACTTATTTAAAGCAGTTCATACATTACAGCTCAATGACTTTGCATCGAGCCTGGGGACATGAATATGTTTCAGTTAGATGAGTGAGAGACTGCAGGGACGATGGAGAGGACGATGCAACATAAGAGATGAAGAAATTCTCAGAGAAAGACATAAACATTTAAATGTTTACTTCATCCTCTCTAGCAGTGATACTCTCATTCATTAAGTGATTACCCCTCTCAGTCATTCAGTTGCATGTGACCAGAGAGCTCACGTGTACAGATACAGAATATGAATTTCATCAAATTAGTAAAACTCATAATTTTTAAATGTATTTTCTGCAGGAAGTCTGAGTTTTTTTAGGTTAAAGCATGTTCCCACATGACAGCAGCTAAGATGTTTCACATCATTGTAGCTTCTATCTTTTCCACCCTGAACTATGTTAAGGTTTAAGGATATTGGATGGCAATTTCATAAATCATGGTCTATCATAATCAAAAAACATGACGGTTGCTACTGCTCCTAACTTTGGTGCTGCATATGCTACCACGGAGGAGTAACATACAAGAACATACTTTTGTAATATACAGTAAAACAGGTGATTTATACAGATCTTAGACACTTAGAAGAAATTTAATGTGTTTTTTGGTCTTTGACTGGCAGGTCAAATACAACAACTTATTTTTATGATAGCTAGTCGTCCCTGGACACAGCATGTAGCCTGAAGATACATTGCAAGCTGACCTGTCTCTGTCCTTCATCTCTTTCTGACATCCTGGGTGATTATCCCTCTCAATTTTTAAACGGGGATGTCTGACTAACATGCATGTTAATGAACAGATACATTACGTGCTCTCCCCATATTTATTATTATTTAAACATCAACTAAGATTACATGATTTTTAAGCTGTAATGTAAACCCACACAGATGGTCTATCTGTGAGAAAAGACTGTCTTCTTCTCTTTTTACACCATTAAGAGAAAAATATTAAGTGTTCAGCATTACTTGGCAGAAATTGATAAAGCTGATTTACAAATATGAGGTAACTGGACGTCACTAATTTTCATTTCTTCATACTGAATGGAACATTGTTCTACATCGCATTTAACTAGTGGCAGCAACTGCAATTTAGTTTACAAATGAGGAGTTTACAAAGTCAGCCAAAGAATCATAGAATCTGAAGCAGAAATTAGGATTCTTTAATTTATTTTTAATAGTGATCATTTTCGCATTTTAATTGGATTTACTGTAAATTGACTCAACTCGGTCAGATGCAGTGAAATTTGGGAATGATGTGATTGCATCTCCTTCCTTTTTCTGACATTTAACAGACCATTTAACAGGGAAATGTTACAAAGTGCTTCACAATGCATTAAATTAAGTTAAACAACTTAACTACAACTATAGAAATCTAATTGTAGGACAGCAATTTAGTCACTACATAAAATAAATAGATAAAATCAGGAAAGTATGAGAGAATAAAAGTATGTTTTATAAAGAGATTTACAAGACAACTCTGACTCCGCTGACCTGATCTTTTCAGCCAGCTCTTTCAGAATTTAGAGGTTTTGACGTGTTATGTGTCATTAGCACAAGAGTGAAAAGAAACACAATGTTTCGAGATAATGTGGCCAAGGGGAAGCATATTAAAACAGAACAGAAGATGTTCCAAAACTGACCCCTGTGGGTCACCAGAATTCACCAGAGAAACTGACAATGTGGCTGTTAAATGTAACATGAAATTTTCTGTTTATATAAGAAAAGTAAAAGTAAAATAAGAACCACTGTAATGTTGTACCAGGTATTCTAATCCAACGAACTAATAGATAAATTATAAAGATTGTGGCAGATTCATTTCTAGCTAAGATGAACTTATCGTCTGAATTATGATGAGCTCCAACTTAGCCAGCTGTAAGATTTAAAAAGTTTATTAGGTATTTGGCAGATTAGGTTTATTTAAACAGTATACAGAAGACAAAATAAATACATAATGTGGAAATAAAAAAGTGTGGCATTTTGCAGACAAAATTCAAGACCTCGTGATAAAATTAGAGCAATAAGAGGCAGCAGAATGTAACACGGTTCAAAGTGTATAAGGGTGGTTGGGTAATAATTGGAGTTGCCATGTCTTACTATAAAGATGATACTTATAATGAAATTATTGACATAATAGAAATAAGAAAGTTTAGCTGTGAAGATTTTAACAAAAGGAAATCTTGAGAAACAAGGATACCTCACAGTAAAGACTGTTCTCAAACATGTTCTCCCATTTGTTAAAGCTTGATATTAAACTTTACCTTAGGCTTGTTTTCATCTTCCACACCCCCTCCCTTCCTTCTTCCAAGCTGCTCTTCCAGAGTCACTGGAGGGTAGCAGCCTAACTGCTTCATCCCATCATAAGTGAAGCAGCACCAAAACTCTGAAAAGCTTTTAAGTAGGCAAGCAGACTATAATGATGACAAGGCTATCAGGAGAGAAAGAGGTGAGCTCGGCGGGGAGCAAGAGGGATGAAGTCAAGTCATTAAGAAGGAAAGCGGCAAGGCGGGTGCTTAACAGACTCGTCTACAACTGCTTTACGTGCGTGTGTGCGCCGGGATGGTTGAGGAAGAGGAGCAAGCATTCCCTTGGTGTGCAGGGCTTTTAAGCAGTGTGTGTGAGGAGCGGGGGGCCCGCTCGGTTGTGGTGTCGCCGTTGGGAGCGCTAGATGTGGCAAGGGAAGAAAATACAGAAAGATTGAGTGAGAGCATGGAGCAAAGTTGCTTCAAAGAGTAAAGTGGCGTAGCGTTGGTCTAATTGCCTGAATTGTACTGAAGCTATTCTGCCACTTAGTGACTCAGAAAAGACTGCTGCTTGCTGCGCGCGCGTGTGTGTGTGTGTGTGTGGTGCTTTTAAAAGCCTTACAGGCCGCTCGTTTTTAATTCTGTACGAGGTGGAAAAGGAGTGAAACACGTTAGTTTATGACTGGCTTGGAATTGGATCTCACTGTTGCTCAGCCAAGAGAACGCAAGCATTCACAGTGACGTTAATGCAGCTCCTGCACAAACATGAACGAAGGGCGTATTATTTGATGTTTACAAGATTTAATTACAAGTAGTCAAACATGTGGCAGAAATCAGATTTTACAGGAAATGGTTCATTTGTATGTTTTGTTGACGTCCTGGTAAAAAGAAAAATGTCACCATCTGGATCTAACTGATCACTGAGTTTGACCCCAGAATATTAGATCTGCTGAATTTTTTATTATTATATATGTTGCTTTTTTTACTTCACGTATACATGTTTGGTTCCCCGGTGGCATGGGCATATTCCAAGATTATGAAATGAGGAAACATATGGCTCAAATTGTGTTAGCGTGGTTTATACATAATTTCCACTTGAACCGTCCACCACAGAGTTAAGATCTTAACCCCATCAAGAAAATTCAGAATGTGATGGAGAGTTTACGTGGTGGGCCAACTCACCCATTATTAATACAAAATGCTGGCCAAAAAAAGGAGAATGAATTTCTGGTGCAAATAAATGTGTTCCATAATCAAACTTAAAGCTGATGCTATGAAATATTAGTAGGTTTATGGTGGGGACAGTTATTCAACATAATGTGCTGATTTGAAGACAGAACTCAGGAAAGACACATCCTCATTACTTTATTTTGTTGAGGCAGTGTATTATTAAATGGTTTTTTATGCATCACCAGTAGTCAGAATATGATGCATCTTCACTTAAACCAGGGATCTCTATAATCCCTGGTAGTCACTGTTAGCCACTGAACTGCACATTTACACTGGTTGTGATTGAATACCAGTAAACTATTTGGAAAAATGACTAAAAAGTCTGGTGCAAGAAGGTCCATCCTTTTTGATATAGTAGTTGCATTCAATCTTGGTGTTCTTTCTTTTATTAATTGTTTGCTGCCCATCTTTTTTTAACCTCCTGCTGTCTACTAATTCAAGTCTTTAATCTGTATAGGAGACGATCATGTGAGGAGCAGCTCAGGATTAGCCTGCACTTATACCCACTGAGTAGTAGAAATGGCCTTTAGTGTGACTAAGTGATGATAATTATGCTTTCTGATGAGAAAAGTGCTGTACATTTAAATTCTCAAAGAAATGAGTCGTTATTAGATCCATAATTATCCTTTAACCTGAGTGTAACCCTGATTGTACGAGTATTTGTGTGAATGCGTGGGTGTCCTGGAGTGCATGTAAGTTTATATACAGCACCTACACAAAGAGCGGAGGTTGGAGAGTCTTATTGACCTTAAAACCAGTTAAGAGGAATCTTTGTAATCTCACACAAATCTTTTGTTGTTTTGTTTTTTGTCTCCATGCAGCGCTGTAACGCTGTTTCTGAACAGAAAACTGCGTTGCTGTCCTTCGTGTCCCAAAAAGCTCAGAGTCCTGGTCAGGTATAGTAACGTTTGTCTTTTCTTTTATCTCTTCTGGATCTGCTTTTAAAACAACTATAGTGGTCTTGGAACAAAACCTGTTTGTTTTTAAATTTTTCCATCAGCTACACATAGACAAAATTTGACAAGATATTTTCTTCATGTCTTCTCTTCCCCCGATGAGCCATCTATTCAAGAATAAGAAAAAAAACTTTGAAAGTGTGATCTGTCACTTTTATGTCCATATGTGACAAAAATCTCAATGAAATGTTTCAAACTGACCCCAAGCTTATTGGCCAAAGATGTATCTGTTCCTAAAACAAAATTCAACTCACCACAGTGACCTAAACTCAGTTATTGAGTTGGTCACTGTTAATCGTATTTACCGTCTGGAAAAGTGGCTCCAACTTTATGAATTATTCCCCTAATTTCTCTAATATTTGGGATTTTTGGGAGATTTCTCCACCATCATGTAGATTTTCATCAGGGCTAAGGCTAAACTTGAAGTGGGACAATGTAGTAATTATTATAATAATATATAAATAATTGGTCTAAATACAAGTTTATGAACTTAAGTGAAGACAGATGACAAGTCATTTTACTAAATCTCTAAAAACTGAGCAAACTGCAGCTCAAATAGTAAAAACTATTAATGGTATTTCAAGCCACCAAAACCTGTATGTCCTTCATGCACATTCACAGATGTTGCGCTCATATTTAAATTGTTTGTTTGTATAGATTGGGAAGATCAAGGAACTGCTGAGCCTGGTTCCAGACTTTGCCGATAAGGAGGTGTTGTATGCGTACCTGATGAAGTGTCATGGTAAGACAGGCGAACATGCTCTCACTTGAGGCTTAAGCGGGCCTTGCGCAGCCGGTAAAGCAGCAGAAGGCTCACTGGCCTGTAGCTAAGTCAACATTAGCGGACGCATTAACAATGCATCAGGTCAAGGAGAGTGTGTGTGTGTGTGTCTGTGTCTGTGTGTGTGTGCCTGTAAAAGGCAGGCATTCAGGGGTTAGCAGAACACATGTCCTCTAATGAGTTAGCTGTCCTGGCTAGCCTAGCGTGCTAATCTCTACACGTTCCACCACTCAGCTTTTTACTTCACACATTTTTCTCCCTCCTGTCTTCATCACTTCTTGTCCTCTCAACCTTTTAACTCCTGTCTACATTTTCTTGTCCAGTGTCTTTTTTTTCCACTTCCCCTCTTTGCTTTCACTTCACCTCCGCCCTATTGCGGTACCTCGTCACACCACTGATGAGAAGACATGATTATTTAATTTGCTAGTCGGTCAGTCAAGCCAGCAATAAGGGAAGAAATTAGTGGTGTTGTGGGTGAATTTTTCTTCTGGTTTTGTTCTCTTTTCCTCTTTAATAGTAGCAACCCAACTGCCTTCTTTGATACACACAACCAAACAATTTGTTACACGTTTGCAAAAGATTGCTGGAACATTTATATGAATTCACCCGTTAGATTATGTAAAATAATTTATTTTTTTTATTTTTTTTAAAAAGCCTGATAATCAGCACTATGTATTGTCACACTGAATTTTCTCTTTAAATCTAAATTTTAAAAAAAAAGGCTTTTTCAGGTTTTATGTCTAATTTTTGCATCTCTCTTTGTCCTCTGGCAGTTCTAGATAAAGACTTGACGTCAGCCAAGTCCTTATATGAGCAGATGCAGAAAGAGGGGCTCACTGTCGATGAGCTGTCACTGAAACGCCTGGCTGGGCTTTACCGTGAAGTAGGAGAGACTCTGCCCTTCCCCGAACCTCCTGTAAGTCATTCACTTACACACACACACACACACACTCCCACACAATCTACTCAATAACTGAACACATGCAGGAATGCTTGATCAGTTTAAAGAAAACACTTGGAAGTGGTCACTCTCCAAGTTCTGCAAACAAATTCTCCCTTCTAAGTTTGGCTCTTCTATTAAAAACTTTTAACAAGCCTGTGTGCACCTTCAGGGGAAATGAGCCCATTCTTCACAGAAATGCTGTGTAAAACATTTTGTGGTTAAAGTTGGAGCTGCAGTAAATCTTTTGTACTTGCCCTGCTTCAAGTTTCAAAGTGGAAAAGAAATCTGGAGGTTTAGAGTTTAAAGAGGGGACAACGGAGGGTAGCACAGGTCATAGCTCATGTCTCATTTCTGCTTATAGCAACATTAGCTGCTGTTAACATTTTAAGACCCAATGCAACATATGCAAGTATAATCCTTTCACACTGGATCAGATATATTGACCTTTCTCCCTTTAGTGCACGTTTTACATAATGTCATTGCCCCTTTTTTCCCCCGGTGAGCATTAACCTCTACTTGACTATAGTCCCTTGTACAGGGGGCAGCATAGAATACACGCAGTGCAGAAGATCTTAGTACCTACCAGGAACCACCAGTCCTAACATGTGGCATAACAACATGATGGGAAGACACTGAGCTAAAACATTCTACCAAACATTACCACCCAAAAACACAATTCAAACAACAAGCAATTGTATGGGGGTGTAACAAAAAGCATGAGAGCAGAACTGTCCACTTTAGTGCTTCTGCTAAGTTTTTTAGGTGTCATATGAAAGCAGAGGCTGTTGATTACAAAGATGTCTGTAAAAACTATGAGCTAGCAACCAAAAAGTAGTAAAAAAATAAATAAATTTAAATAAAAATGGCATATATCTTGTCTTAGGTTTGCCTTTTTTGTAATCAAAAGTTTTATTTCACAAAAAAACAAACAAAAGTGATGTGAAAACCAGCCTAACCAGTGCTGGCACTAGCCAGAGTTCTGATGTGTGCCGTTGTGTAGTAATGTGAGAGAGCAGCGCTGCACTGGCCTGCAGCTAGCTTCCCCTGGGCTTTGTGTTTTTTTGTTTGTTTTTTTTACTTAAAATGTATGTGTCAGAATTTACACCCCCAGGACAGAGTACATGCAGCGCATTGTGTAAGCGAGATGGTGTCACTGCAACAGCCTTTCTTCTTTTCAGACTCATAGTGTTTTTGAGCATTTCAGCACATTGCATGTTTTGTAAGCTGATGTAGCCCTAATTTTGGCAGCAGACACATACATGAACACACACGCACACTCAAATATAGAGGCCTCTCAGCAGCTGCACTTTGATGCGCTGTCCCCTTGAGGCAGGTGTAGACCGCAGCCCAACTCCTACCTTCCCATCACTCACCTGCAGGACGAAGATAGAAGGAGAAAGAGGGATGAAGGTATAGAAGCTTCTGCATTATTCAGAGTGTGTCAGGATAGCTAAATGATTGCTAGGTTTTATAGGTGGAGAAGAGTTGCAAGGAGAGGGAAAGGTGAAAATTCTTGTTCAGAAGTTTCTTCAAATAGGTAGAAACTCTCCTTTTTAGAGGCTGCTTTTCTGTTGAACTCTGTGTTTCTAACAGCAGTGTGTTTTTGGAGGAAAATGTGATTTTAAAAAACTGTATTTCTAATTGCTTTTAGATTTGTGCAAAAACCTGGACAAATAAAACAACAAGTGGGCAAATCCAGTGAGGAAATAAGTTTCTGTAATTAGGGTGAGCTGACCCTTTGAAACTGTTTGAAACTGTGCCAGGATCTCTCTAGCTCTCTGCAGCGAGCGCAGCCATTTATCGGCATTAATTACGACATTAATGGGTAGACGGACATTGTAAAGAACAGGCGTAATCTGCAGAAAAGCCCCCAAAAAACACCCAGCGCAACACTTTGGATCAAAACACTGATTAATTAGCCAGGAACAGAGGCAAAAGAACGGAAGTGTGTGTTTGGGGAATGTGCTACAAATCCCTTATTTGTGTATTAATGGGGATTTAAAGATGAAACGAGACAACCTGGCTGGAGACTGGAGACTATTTAGACCGACCCAGGAGGGTTCCCACCCCGCTTACTTTTTTGGAGAAGATGCAAAATGAAAACACTTGTGAGCACGTTCATAGTTTGTTTGGAATGTGTTTGTTGCTGAATCGGTTTCTTTTTCTCACTCTTTCCAGGAGTCCTTTAAGTTTTATGCAGACAAGCTGAAAGAAAAAGCTACCAAAGCCCCGGGGACAGCAGAGGAATAAAGACTCATCGCTCTCTACTCTTGCATCCATGCAAGCTCCACTTCTTTCTGTTTTTGTTTTTTTTAGTTTTTTTTTTATACAAGTTGTTGAAGCTGAAATGTTGAGTATTGTGTTGTAACTGTTGGATGTTTAGGCTCTATCCACTGCAAAATCAGTTATGTTCCTGAAGATGTCTAGAGTGTTCGGAAGTATTTATGCTAATAAATGATTATGGGTAAATCAATCTGTGTTCCTGATATACTGTTTGTGTGCCTTTTACCTGTTTGTTTGGCTCACTTTCACACTTGCGTCTAACTTTGTTGGACTTAACTTTAAATCTTCCACATTTAGGAGAAAACAATTATACAATTTAATCAGCTTAAATCACTAAACTGTCACAGACTTGAGTTGAATCCACAAAACCAAAGACAACTTCATAAAAATATGACTTACTGTCAGATTATACTCCTATAGGGGTTTATAAATAGATTAAAAAAACTCATTGACCAGCTTCTTCGTTATACACATAATGGAAATTGCATTTTTGTATATTTTGCAGCATGTTTCAAAGCATATTTTAAGGAATTATCTGGAAAGATGTAACCATTTTTTTAATAATTAAAAAAGTATTCTACTGTAATTAAAGTAGTTTAAAAGAACATATTACATTTTTAATAGCTGTTTTACAGCCGGAGCAAAGTATGAGTTTGCTTTGATACTCTTTGATGCGCTTGTCACTGCCATAGTTTCCTGCTACATGGATTATTGATATTTATAAATTGTCAGCCAATATCAAAAGTACAAAATTCATGTTTTAAGTAGATTTTGATGTTTTTGTTGGAGTCTAAAAGACCTGAAGTATGGAAGCCTGTTTTAACCAAAACTAAACAATTATTACTATATTAAGAAATTGAAATTCATGACTTACAACTCTTTTTTTTTCCTCTTTAACTTATCACATCTTTGAAGAAAACCAAATTTAGTTAGGAATTATGTTATCCATAAGAACAAAGATACTTGCTCGTTCATGTAGATTAACACATCAAGGTAAATAAAAGAGGACCATCATAGGACAATATGGTTTATAAAAACGTTTGAAGTGATCTTCGAGCTAGAAGTGGCAACAATGCAGAGCTTTCTTTGATAAACAACACACATATCTGTTTCCATTTGTGATGAAGGAAGATACGAAGCCCATCTGGTGGCATCAGAAGATGACGTATTTTATTATGCAGCAACAGATTATGTGTGGGAACGAGACATTCAGAAATGCACTGTTTTTGTTTTAAACTGCACCTTAAGCCCACCGAACCACGTGTTTCTTACTATGACACTGTGCTTTATCGCAAGAGAATGCATGATATTATTGTGAAGAGACCATCTTTTTTATTTTGGGGTCATAGAGTAGACCGTCTGTTGCCTGCTTTTGTACAATTTGTAGTTTTTGGACAAAAATAAAAGAGGTGAACTGCTGTTCAGTGGTTTACCTGGTGTCCTGTCTGGGATTGTTACTTTGGAAACATTTAATTTAAGCAAACCCACTCAAATTCCCACCCATAATGAATGCATTGCCACAAGTCAATTAATGGCTACGGCTATTAAAGTGTACTTACAATATTTTCTAATAATGCTACCATTTGGGCTCTGTAGAAAATGAGAAAGTTTGCACATTTAAAAAGCAGGAAATCAGTTGATTCATTCAAGTTCCAACTAATTTTGTGGGTGTCATGCTGCTGCTATGTGAAGGCAAAACACTTGAGTTTTCTACCTGTAAAATGCAGAAAAAGTGGAAGGTTTGTACATGTTTACTAAAATACATGACAGAAATCTATTAATGTCACAAAGTTTCTGCAGTTAAAACTAAAAACACTTAATGCAATATTTTATGACTAAATGCAAAGTATTAAAAACAAAAATAAAATAAACTATTACATAAAAGTAATTATATAATTTGAAAAAGAACCTTAGACATCACTTATAAACGTTTTGTAAGACACAAGTTCTGTCTGCATGTGGGACGTTCTTCCATAGGTTGGTTTTACAACTTATTGGCATACATTTGAGTTAGCTTAAGTTTACATGACGGGCTGTGTCACCCAGACTAACCCTCTGGGGTCCTCCTCTGTTTGGCATCAGCATTTCTTTTTCTCTCCAACCTCAGATATTCTTGTTTTATGTAATGCAAGTTGTTTGCACTGCCAGATGGAGGCCTTAGATAACAATTGGTGGCTTCCCAAGAAGATTGTGGGCCATTTGTTACTAGAGGGTCGGACGGGGAGTGGAGCTCATTAGTGATACAAATTAAAAAAACAAAGTCAGACGATCAACTAGAACTTATTATTTTTACCAAAGTGACTCTTAAAAAAATGCAATATTTCCTCTTATTTCAAACTTTTTTTAGATAAAAAACTTTCTTGCTTGTTACGGTGTTATATATAAGAAATAATTTAAGAAACCGTATAAAGAAGAATTTGTACATCTGCACAGATACAGGCAGCTACATCATGTAACTGAAATTAAACCCAATGAAATGCATGCAGACAAAACACTTTAAGTTTTTTAGTCATTTGGACTCAAACCATGTTGATGTAATATCTAATCGGTCGTTACACCTGCCCCAAAACACATAGTTTAAATAACCTTTCATATGCGGACACAAGAAATACAAGGTCTCTTTTGTCCCTTCCTGAGTGTGACTTACTAAATCTCTACTAGGCGTGTGTTTTTAGTCCATACCCTTACACACATTGTTACAGTAAGTTTAATAATCTTACATAAAAAAGGAGATGAAAATGGAAGAAGCAAAAGCTGCAGATGGATATCTGCCAAAGTAGCGCTCTAATCGTTTGACATGACAGAGGAAAGGGGAGAAGAAAAATGATCTGGGTGCTATTGCAGCGCTCTGCTGCCATCCAGCAGCAAACAGCATTATGGCAAAATGTGCTTGATCTTGCAATACAAAGATAGAGCAATTTTTTCTCCTTTGGAAAATTCTAATTAATCATACACTTTCCAGACTCGTGTTAGATTCTTATTTAATGTGTTTTTACAATTTAACACAGTCACAGTTCCCATTGCTTTAATTATTATAACGTGTATGCTAAAAAAAGAAAAGGAAAATACACAAACTTTACTTTCATCTGCTGAATTAAGCATTTCTTCATAGTCAAACATGGCAATTAGAACAGCAAACTCAATAGTGTAAAGCTCAATGTCGAACCAGTCGAACAACAAATGACTTCCCTCCACTTCTCCACAAACAGTTTGCAAATTAACAGCCTGCCTCTGATCACGTGTGTGATCAGACTTTTTTTTAAAAATCTTATTCTTGGAGCTGGTCTTGTTTTCACCAGTCTTGACTGGACTTCTGTTTGATGAATTTAAGACACAGGAAATAAAGCACTATAAAGCCCAAACAGACTGCCACCAGGACCAGGTAGCACGAGAACAGAGGGTACTGATTTAATTTCATGGCCTCCACAACCTGCAACACAAATGTGTGTTTATCCTTTAAAATCTCTAAAAGTTAACCATTAATTAATTTTTAACTCTATCTGTTTTTACTCACATGTATGCCATCAATGTTGATTGTGATGTTTCCAATGCTGACGGGGTACTTATTGCCTCTAAACTGTACCTGCAGCATCCCCTCAAAACCCCAGCGCATGAATGAAGCATAAGAGAGCCATGAGGCCACTGGAGAGGAGAAACATGAAGACACATTACCTGATGATACCATGAAGACATTTTCTATTACTGCACATGCTCGTAAGAATTCTATCCCATCATTTATCTTGGGAGAATGAAGCTGTTTCCTCACCCAGCCACATATTCTCCATGCTAATCACAAAACCTCCAGTCAAATAGAAGACTGTGAACAAAGAGTTGCCCATGAAGGCAGAAGTCTGCAGGGTGGGGAGTGCAGCAGCTACAAACAGAGCCATGGATCGGCTGCAGTAAACCATCAGCCACACTAATAAGAAGTTGAGAAGAAAACGGTCTGGAGCCTCGTTTAGCCCTGCCAGCCAATATATGGGCAGGCCATAGACCAAAGTAAACACACAGTGTTCTGGTAGCTCCCCCAGGACCTGAAAGAAGAAACAACATCTATTAAAATCAACAGATGAGACTGACATGCAGAAAAACACACATATATTCAGTATTATCTCATATGTTTGCATACAGGATCTCATGTCAGGTTCCAGTAGCCTACTGCGTTACTGTCAGGTGGCTCCAGCATGGAGCAAGCCTGACCCCTGCTGGAGATGATTGTCTTTACCTTGGCAAAGAAGTATGAGGTGACAGAGTACATGCCATCCTCCAGCTCGTGGTAGAGCATGGCTCTCTCTGTGTGACCTGCAAAGAGAATTATTCAGTCATTGCAGCAGGTACAGAATTATAAATGGTTAAAACTTCTTGTTATGTGGTTATCAAATATTTTGTTAGATTTAATGTATTTGACATTTTCAATTTAAAAGTCTTGGAAAGTCGGTAATGTAATATTTAACTCTGAGTCATGAGTTCATTTGAAATCAGTTTTATAACTCTTGGTATCGTGTGACTTTGACCTGACTTAAAGACCTTGACTTTAATGGCTGTTGGATAGCCTGTCTTGCTGTTAAAAGCAGTTTTTGTTTGAGACTTTTTTAAGTTATTTGTATTCTGGTCCACATAAATCATCCTTGATCTTTCTCTTTTACTTCATTCAAATATGCAGATGGACCAAAACATTTCTCCCTATCAGTGGTATTTATTGAGTTTTATTTACTTTCCAGTATGAAAAAACATTAATCAAATACTAACAGAGTTGAAAATGTGTTAACTGGGAAATTATATAAATATTAACTGGGATTGGGAGAAAGCATCTTTGGGATTCAGAACAGCAAACAGATTTTCTTAAAAAATGTTGGAGATGCCTCTGACTTTAATATTAAAACACTGCTCAGAATTTAATATTATTCTTAAAAATGGTCAGTAATTTGTCAATTAGTTTTTTTAAATAAATTTTTGCTTCAGTTCTTTCTTTTTAGACACGTGTAGTCTAAGGAAGGACCTGAGTTTTGCTCATGGCATGACCCATTTTCAAAATTTTTAACACTGTTTTTCCTGTACGACATGTTTCGAACGTTAAACGTTATTTAAATATCAAATGTGACTAACACAGTTTTATCTTTCCCATCTTACATTTAGCTATGACGTCCAGCACCACAGCGAATGGGGTGAGAGCTCCGATCATGTAGAGAAGGGCCACAGTGTCCTGAATGTTGAGACGCTGTTCTCCTGCCCCGTAGTACAGAAAACCGACCAGCAGTGACATGAGGAGGGCCTCGAAGCCGTGAACCAATAAGGTGACCAGGTCTCTGTAGTCATTAAAAAAGTGGCGTCTGAGGACAAGCAGAGGACAGGTCAGCATTTGCGTGTCCCTTCAGAGTTCTGTGATAGATCCTTCTGGGCTCTACCTGATGAGGATAGTAAACTGGTGAAGTCTGCCAGGCAGCCTGTTTCTTTCCTTGGAAACAGTAATTACTTCCTCTGCTTCTTTCCTGATTGGCTGCTGAGTGTTGCTGTACATTAGGAGAAAAAGGTTATAGTGTCAGTTTTGTCCAAACTGAGGTTATTAAAGAAGGTAAGAAGTTGATTTGTCTGAAGGGACGGCTAAATCTCAAACTAAGTAACTAAAGAATTATAACACTATCTCTAATTCCCCTATTTACCTCCATGTAGAATGCTGAGGGAGCAATATTTAGCAATTATCTTTGTCGTATTTTTATTTATTTTTTTACATTAATGACAAAAAGAGGCTGTAATATTAATAATAAAAAAAAACAAGAGAAAAAACTATTTAATTTTATTGCTCAACTAATCACAGATGGAGTGTCTACCAAACAGTTTCAGCTATAATATGTGGAGTAGAAAGCAGGAGGAAAAAAGATGCCAGACTTTGAATGACTAATTCAAACACATTTACCTGTCAGTTTGTGTCATGTTGGTTTCAGACGGTTTCCACATGTGGTCATCAGTGTCTTGGACCTTTTCTGCAAACTTATCAGCCAGGAGTCTGGCTCGCTCCAAACACTCGGCCTCTCGCTCTGGACTGCGGCGGTCTATACTGATCAAATCAACTGGACACACACAGCAACAAAGAGATAGTCATAATAGTACAGATGGAGATAAAAACCCATTTTAAAGCCTTAAAAAAAAGCATATTAGCTGTACATTTCTTAATCCTACATGTCCTCAACATGCAAGTAAATGTGTGGTGTTGGTAGCAACTTTCAGACAGTGCTGATGAAGAGAAGAGCCAATTGATTGATCAATGTTTTAATATTTACACCAACCATAAAAGTCAGAGGGGTTGCAGTATCGTGGGCAGGGGTACCCCAGGGCAGTGAAATAAGGTACCATGTCACGAGCTGCACCACAGTATACGGCTGAACCTGAAGACAGCAGCACAACAAGATCGAAGAGCTGGAAGATGTCTGATCGGGGCTGGTGGACTGACAGCAGGACCAGACGGTTTCCCCGGGCCAGACGGGACAGTGTGATAACCAGGTTGTGGGCGGTGAAACTGTCCAAACCTGATGTGGGCTCGTCCAGGATTAAAATCCCTGAAAGGTGAAAAGACCGGTTCAACAACTGTTATAAAAATAAATAAATAAATAAAAACAGGCCTGACTGCCTGTTATTTTGTTAATAAAAATCATCTTAATTACTAATTTTGGTGAACCATTCCGGTGAACTACTTTCTGTCTTTAATATTCTGTTGTGGCTACTAACCCGCCACAGTTAGGCCCAGCCTACTAATTATTTATTTGACTTGTGAAAAAGTGCAGGACAGTGGCTTATTTTTTCTTTGAATCATGCCAATAATTATTAGCAGGTTTTACACATATGTGGTGAATGGTAATGAAAAAATATAATTGTCTTGGCTACAAATATAAATGTGTACTATGACGTATAAATGTGTACAATGACGTATAAATGATGACGTTTAAATGTGCACTATGATGTATTAATGTGTACTATGACGTATAAATGTGTACAATGACGTATAAATGTGCACTATGATGTATTAATGTGTACTATGACGTATAAATGTGCACTATGACGTATAAATGTGTACAATGACGTATAAATGTGCACTATGATGTATAAATGTGCACTATGACGTATAAATGTGTACTATGACGTATAAATGTGTACTATGACGTATAAATGTGCACTATGACGTATAAATGTGTACTATGACGTATAAATGTGTAC
>JBAMHW010000018.1:22046422-22074728 GCA_037177495.1 Rhadinocentrus ornatus | reverse complement strand
GACGTATAAATGTGTACTATGACGTATAAATGTGCACTATGACGTATAAATGTGTACTATGACGTATAAATGTGTACTATGACGTAAGGCTGTAATTTGCTTGGTTAAGTCCAAGTGAAAAACTAACAGGAAGTGAAAAATATTATTTTTATTTTGGAGAAGGGGTGGGATTTAATTAGTTTTACTTCTTCCCACTCCTTTTCAAGCATGGTCTTTGTTTGTTTTTTGGAATTTTCATGGCTGTACATCTGGTTTTGTATGTGCTCGAAATAAACTTATTACTACTACTACAAATAAGATCTTTCAGGCAATTTAGGAAAATTTCTATCATTCACTATTGATCAACAGTACAAATGCAATAATTCTACAAGAAGCCTAACAAACAAATGAATAGCAACTTTATTTGTAATTGTATTTAAATTAACAACTAAATATTGAGTTAAAATATTAGGAGTAATAAGGTTTAAAACTAGACACTGGTTTTGGTTATGAATATTTAGAGAATGTAAAGTCTGAATGTTAAAGTTATTATTACTGTTTTGTATTATCATTTTATTGTAGTCATAAGTATAACTGTTAGCTCAAGTAATATAAAGTCTAAGTAAGGAAAAAACTTGTCATTTGTCATAACAATGCCACTTCAGACCTTTAGATCTTTAAACATATGGCATTAAACTCACAAACTTTCATCATGGGAAATTTTAGTCAAAGAAAACCAAATCTTGGAAAAATTTAAGAAATTAAATAAGAAAACAGAAATGTCTAATTCTGGTCCTCGAGTGCTACTGTCCTGCAGGGTGTAGACCGTTCCCTGCTTCAAGAAACCTGACTGAAATTAATGTATCATTAGCAAGCTTGTGCAGAACTTGACAAGATTTAATTTGAATCAGATGTCTTAGAGCAGGGAAACATGTAAAGTGTTCAGGATCATGAGGCTTTGGGTCTAGAATTAGACATCCCAGCAACAGAGCTTCTGGTTTCACAGAATCAAATCTTATAATAAAACTTCAAATCCGTTCATAAACATTTCACACAAAAAAAAAGAAGGTAAAAGAGGAAAATCCACAGGTTAACAGGTTGTCTATCTCTTTTTGTGTTTCTCACCAGGGTTCCAGAGAAGCTGGACAGCTATACTGACTCTTCTTCTCTCTCCTCCAGAAACACCCCTCACATAGTCATTTCCTACTCTGGTGTGTGCACACTGCCGCAGCCGCAGCTCTGCAATCACATCGTCCACCTGCAAACAACAGCAGGAACATGTTATTTAACATTTAACACTCATATTATCAGACGTAATACATTGCTATGAAGCAGCAGGAAATCTGTTAATTCAACATTTGAATTTTACCCTCTGGTCCCTCTGAGCTTGTGTGAAGTGAGTGGGGAGCCTCAGTTTGGCAACAAAGCTCAGAGTCTCACGCACAGTGAGGTGAGGAAGAAGACGGTCGTCTTGGCGGACATGAGCAATGCTTTTCTTCACCAGCTGTGGTGTGTTGGGCTTCCCGTTAATCAGAATCTGACCAGAAATCATTGTGCCGCCCTCATCCCGACAAGTTATTATATCCAGCAGAGATGTCTTGCCACAGCCTAGGAGAGGATGAGCGCTTATTTAAAGTAAAACGTAAACATATGAACTAAGAAATTAAAAGGGGCAAAATAAAAGAGAGAATAAACTTACAAAAAAAAGTAGTTGTCTACTTTAAAAAAAGAAAATAATTTGCAACCCGAGAAACAAGTGTGTCCCTTTATGTTGAAAACAGCCATCACACCGATGGAACATTTAGGATCATCAGTTAAACATGTAAACAATGCATGTTTTGGAATATCCAAGGAAAATCCACATAGACACAGAGTACATGTGAACCTCAGACAGAAAAGTAATGGTCAAGATTCAAACCATAAACCTTCTTGTTACAATCTGAAAGCAGAAGCCACCACATCACTGTGTAGCCCACACTTATCTGTCAAGAGTCAGCCTGAACCATCATGTCAGGGATGAGTTTCAACCTGAGGACTGTCTTTGAATACAGAAATGAAACCCTTATTTCTCTGTGTAGCAAAAAAGTAAACTATGAGTCTTTAACATTTCAACTGACATTCATGCAGCAAATTCTGTTAATACAAGCTCATTCTTTAAAATGTTCCAATGTCTTATTTATTTACTTAAACAGTTTTATTTATTAGAAACAGCAGTATTTATCCACCTGAGCTGCCAATGACAGCCAGCATCTGTCCGCTGTGAACCCGCAGACTGAGCTTGTTGATGGCCGTCTGCTTGTTTCCTTTTATCTCCCATGGCAGTTTGAACTCTGACAACCTCTCATACCAGGGGATCTGAGCTGCTGTGTCCACCTGGAAACACACAGACCAATATACACATTTAGGCATTTACATACATACATGAAGAGGTAGAAACAGAAGTTAGAAGCTACCTCATAGTGCAGGTTGTTGACCTCCAGCTCATTGCACCCTCCACTGTAGGTGAAGTAGAGACTGCTGTCCTCTTCAGATGTGAACAGCTCTGTGTCTTGGTACTGTTAAACACGTGCAGTAAAGACTGTAATTTTTAAATAGGTGTGGATATATACATTCGATGTTTTTTTTTCCATTTGTATACATGTCATTAATAAAGGATAAATAGCAATAGAAACTATGTCTTGTGAGAATCCTAAGAATCCTATGTTGTAGTTCAGTGATCGATAACTAGAGGACCGCGGTCCGGATCCGGACCCAGAACCTGTCCCATATGGGCCTGGATTTAAAATATAAAATCTGACCGGGTGCTTTCATTTTAACTGGCGCAACTTTTACAGTCTTTACGGTAGCGGTCAGGAAACACGCGAGGCAATTGCACGTGAGGTAAGCCACCCCAAGTGGTGCACTTAGAAAATCAGTATGGCTTCCAGTGCGGCGGTAAACTGCCGCTAGATCAAACAAAGCAGGGATAAAGACGACTGCGCCGGAGAAAGGCAGCAGAGTTGCTAAATCTGCATGTTATTAGCGACACTGAGCTGGTTTTTCTGTTCAGTCTCATGCAAATATCATCAGTTGTGTGTTTTTGGGCCTGTTTTTTTCTGAGTATAGTTGCTTATTTGGGCTTGTCCTGCCCCTGTTATGAAGCCCCTCTGATTCTCTCACAGCTGTCCACAGTATCAGATATTATGTTAGAACAGTCTAGATCAGGGCTATTTAATTCGGTCCTACGAGGGCCGCAATCCAGCAGGTTTTCCATGTATCCCTGCTTCAACACTCCTGAATCAAATTAAATGTTTCTAACAGCCAATCAAGTTCTGCACAATGACTAATTAATTTGAGTCAGGTGTGTTGAAGCAGGGACACATGGAAAACCTGCTGGATTGCGGACCTCAAAGGACCGAGTTGAATAACACTGATCTAGAACATGGTAGAGATGATTTAGAACATCATATGGAAGTACATTACATGCTGCATTTAGTGACCATTGGACATCTGACGTTTACCCAAGGAAAGGTCGGTTAACACTCATTATTTGTAGCATCGGCTAATTCTGTTGATACAATAAAGTTAAAACAGGCTAATTTCAGGCATAAAAAAACTTGCAAATGGTGATTATTAAGGAATGATTAGCAATAATTAATCATGATTAATTAATTTAAAAGCTGTGAATAATCTGATAAAAAATTTAACATTTGACATCCCTAACAAACATTACAGAAGAATAATTTTTCCATTCTGTTTGCTGATTTAGTTGATCTTTCAATCAACAAGTCCTAATCTAAACTACCAATAAACACGTGTGTATGGGCCAATTAATTTAGTGTTTCCCTGAATTTTGGTTTGTTTCAAACGGTTTTGTGTTTTTTGTCTCTGCCAGTGGTGGACAGTTTAACCTATAAAGGTCACACCTTTTCCACTCACCTCGGTTTTGTTTTAGGTGAGTTGGAAGGCGGCAAGTTTTTCTACCGTCGTTGTCGCGGTAAAATAATATAGTTCGGAGTTACCAGTCCGTTTTGTTACACCGTGCTACCTTGCTTGTATCAACGCCTGTGGAATAAAAGGAACCAAAACGCTCTATTGGTATGGACACTCCCTTTGTTTTACTGCACGACACGCGTAGATCAATTCTCAACTAAACAGGACCAATAGGCCTGTCGTGATAAGCAATAAGTCAATTAATTGCATGGTAAGAAAAAACAAGGGCGATAAGTTTTCCGGCCGCGATAATTTTCATTATTTTTTTTTCTGTCTAACTTTACCATGGACTGTGTATGACAGCAGGTTTCACTATGGAGTATCTCGACTGAACGCTCTGGTTTCTTGCAAAGAGATCTCTCTAGTCTAGTGTCATACTTGACAGCAGCATGTTGCAGCAGGAGACCGTGGTGAAGCACCTGTGTGAGCCGATATGCCGCATTTGTTTTACAGGGCTGACAACTCTCACGCATCGGCCGTGAGACTCCAGAATTTGAGTGGTTTCTCACGCTCTCGTGTTAAACCTCCGATTCTCACGCTGAATCATGTAAATAAGTCGAATGGAGAAAAATAGCTGCGAGCACTTTCTCATTTATTGTATAGCTGCTCCCCACATGTAGGCAGAACACACACATGTAGCCTACACACACATGTAGGCAGAACACACACATTTAGCCTACACACACATGTAGGCAGAACACACACATGTAGCCTACAACGTCATTACCAAGCCCCCACTTCCTGGTCTACCGTAATAACCCTCGTAATGCTCAGGCACATTACACAAATAGTCAGCCTGTATACTACCGTATATGACAACATACACATGAGGAGCAATGCCGGCTAGTCGAGAGGTTCGGGAGGATTCCCAGTGGGCCGCATTACTTTTGGGCCGGTGACCCGGCAGATGTGGAAAAGCGTCGCGACACGCAGTGATGAGGGGAGATATTTCAGCTTCACTGCTTCACTGCATGCGCAGTATATTTTTTCTAGTTTTTTATTAATACAATGGTACTAAATGGCAGTTTTGCCGGTTTTTCCTGTCTGACTCACCCCATGTTTAATATTTTTTTAATATATTTTTTGAAAGGCAATTTTGTTTACAGAACAAAAACTTTATTATCATACTTATTGTTTTTGGTTGTTTAATTTTCATTTATTGTTATTGAGACTGAGAGTCTGTTCTATTTATTGTTTTTGTTTGTTGATCTTAGAAAGGGTGTACTTGCATTATTATGGCATTATCGTTACATTAGTTGAAAATGGTCTCAAAATGACAACATTATCGCTTATCGAGATAATTTCTGAGAAAATTTATTGCACAGCAAAACTTGTTATCGTGACAGGCCTAAGGACCAAAGGATCTTTCAACGTGATTACACTGGTGTTATTTATTTATTTATTTTAGAAGTTATATTATATTTTAAATTATATTTATGTTAATTATATAAAAACAGATTTTGGAACATTGTTAGTTTTTATGGCAGTGTCAATATTTTCTTCCACTTTTTATTTTGCTAAAATAGCTCAGTCATCTTCAGTCCAAAGTAAAACTACCAAATATATAATTATTTAAAATAATTTAACACTTTAAATGGATAAAGATATTTGAATAATTACATATTTTGGTAGTTTTGATTAAGACTGATGCTGCTTGAGCAAAAGAAGAAAAGAGAACAAATATTAATCTGTACTGTTTTGTATGTGTGTGTATGTATGCATGCAGTTTGTGGGAGAGGACTTGTTTGTCCTTTAGTGGCCCAGCAGGGTAGTAAATGTGTGTCTTGTTGATTGAAATTAAAACTGTAATCTTAAAGTTTTTCAAGATACATGTTTTGTTTTTTGTTGTTTGTGTTTTTTGTTTGTTTGCTTTTAACAAAAAAAATCCTCCCATTTAAGACAACCATAGTTATAGCCCAAATTGAGGGGGAAGTGACCTGAAAGTCATGACCTACAAGGGTTAAAGGTGAGGTGTGCTTTCACACAATGCTGTTGTCCTCTATGTTCCTGTAGACAGCAATTTAAAAAAATAAAGAATTTAAATTGATAACCTGTATGTCTCAATGACTTAACAACAATAATGCTTTATTTCATTTTAAGACCTCTTCCTGGTTAACTTTATTAACAAAGCTGGACAGTACATCTAGTAAGTTGAAATATTAAAGGGAATTTTTACAGTTTATTACAACATGTCAAGCCTCTTGATTTTCTAACATTTTATTGACTAAATATAATATAAGTTGTGAAAAAAACCACTTGCCCTCAGTGCGCTAAGTCTTAATATATTTTGTTTGATCATGGCCTTAATTCCGACCGATAATGGCATCCTGTCAAGTACCGCCTCAAGAGTGCTAAGAGGCAAGCCTGACTCATGCAAACATTTCACATCAGAGCAGACGTCAGTCTAAAGTGTGTCCTGAAGAAGCCACGAAATCTTCAGTAGAAAGAAACCTGGATGGTGCTGTAACACTTGGTGCTTTCTAGCATTGTGTGTGTGTTCATGAAACATGTTAAAGACATTTTTCAGTTAATAACACACTAATACTTCACAAAAGCACTTCTGTAACCTCCAGGATGGGTTTAGGAAAAAATGACATGGACGTCATCTTTACGATTCACAAATAGTCACTCTCTTAACCACTAGAAGTCACCTTTCCTTCAAACCTAACCATTGGTTGTTTCCGGCTGCATTAACAAGCTCCTTATGTGGATGTAAATGGGTGGAGGTTCGTCTTTTACAAGCGTAAGTCGGTATTAAATAGAATATGACTTGCAAAGGCGTTATTGCACTTCCAGTAATGAGCTGTGTTATTTTGAGGGGGTGGAGATAATCACAAGTTTGATCACAGTACAATGTGATATTGATGCAAAAGAAAATTTAATTACAAATTCTGCCAGGATACAAATCTGATTCGATTCAGGATATGAGACTATATCACGTTGATTTAACACAATGTTTTCCAATATAATTTTACTTTCTGAGCTTAATCAGACATTTAAATGAAAAACAATTTTTTTTTTTTAACAAAAACAGACTGTACCACATTCTGTATTGAGCTCTGAAGAATAAATTTCTATCTGTAAACATTAAACCAGGATAAAATGCAAATCTTACTCCTACTAAGTGTTCCTCATCAAACCAAAATAAGACATTTGGTTGGTAGAACAAAGACAACAATTCCTCATCTTCTTTCTTCTTCCTTACTGATGATTTCTGATAACTGATTGATCATTTAAATTCGATTGATGCTATTGCCGTATATCAGTGTAGATCAATATAATATATATATATTATAATTTTGAAAAAAAATATATATTTCAGCTCACCTTTGTCATTTCTGTGGTTTAAAAAATGTGGCAAAATATTGAGGTTCTGCATCGAATTGCAAAGAAAACTGTATGAAAACAATAGACTAAACTAATTACAGTGTAAAAAAAAACAAAAAAACAGATGCCACAGAAAGACCCAGTCACTGCATGCATTTGAGACTGAACCCATGCTGAAAGTCATATGTTACTGGGATCTGATGTTAAACCACCGTACCAGAGTCCTCAAACAGATTATGTTACAATTAGTTTAACAGAAATCAGCTCTGAAAAGTTTTTGGGCTTAATTCAAATCACCCATACCACTAAACAGAGGATAACTCCCAAAGCTCAGAAGTGAATTAATCATGTCATCTAACGACTCCACGGTAAGATGCAGTAGTGGTCTTAAGTAAACCCAAAGATCAGTTAGCATTCAGGATGCTTCTGAGCTGCAATAAGCCTCGTGTGACATTTCGACACCCTTTTTAATATTTTGTCCTCATATAAGCTGAGGTATTAAACTTGTTTTCAGTGTTTGATGTTGGGATATTAGCTAGACAGATGCACCACCTACTTGTGTTGTATTCTCTAGCAGTTAGCAGTGTTGTATACAATAACAGCTGTAATATCTCTTTTAGTCCATTTACTAAAGTGATTAGTGAATCTTTGCTCTCTTTTCATTTATCTACTCCACTGCCTCGCTCTGCCTCTGTGTGTGGTTGGTAATCAGTCAGCTTAGGTCTTCATCTCAGTTAACTCCATTAGCCCGGAAGGCCAACTCAGCCAATCAGAGCTCAGTTGAGCCAGCAGAATGGCCAATAGCGGCGAGGAACGCTCAGTCCCTCGTGACACAGTGACCTGCTGCATGTCGGTGAGCGTTGCTATGGAAACCATACTGTACAGAGCAGCTTCGTAGAAATGTAGTGGAGCGAGGGAGGAAGGAGAAAAATGGAAGAAGAGGAGAGAGGGTTGCTGGAAAACGTAGGCCAGAAATGACTGAAAACCAGCAACAAAGACAGGAGGAGTGTTTCCTCGAAACGTGGCATCAGGTGTAGTTAGAGGGCAAAAAGCAGCTGACTCTTAAGTGCACAGCGTGCATCTGGAGCATGTAGGCAGCAGAGCATCTTTGAACGCTTTGACTTCTGAATAAAATTGCTTTGGACAGGACTGAGCCCTGAGGGTGTAGAGGTGGACTGGAAGCTTCAATATGAGAGTAACCTGAGTTTGTCTATATCGGACAAACCCTTAAAGAAGTCCAGAAGGTTTTCAGAAACAATGACATCACCATCAAACTGTCTTTGAGCTTATTTTACAAGAGCCTCTCATGGTGTAGCCCGTGCCCTCTAGAGGGGCTTCCAGTTTAAAGCTGGAGTGGAAGCTCCAGACGTGAGATTTACTCAGCTAAAGGCCTAGGTTTGATATGGCAATGTTTGAGCTCCTATGGTCCATTTTTGTAATTGGTTTGGTATTCTAGTATCTTTTTACCATTTTTCAGTTAGTTATGCTCTTCGGGACGACTGAAGAGCTGAGCTTCCGCTTTTTCTTTCCACAACCCAGCCAAACCTCATAGAGCCGTTTAAATCTCAGTGGACAACAATAATTATCCGTAAATTCAAAGAAACTGAAAAGAGGTTTTTAGATACAACAGAAAGCTCCTTCTTCGGCAGCCAAACCATCGACAGTATCATCCATTAGAATAATGTCTGAGCTGTCTTCGTTTTCTCATCCACAATATCACCAGTCAGAGCTGGGTTAGATGTAAACGTTCTCCTACACTGTTAAAAACAAAAAGAAAAAATGATAATAAAACAACTGATATTACGACAGCTGAGGCAGTGAAAAACAACTCATCCAAAACCTACAGAAAAATTTAATTATAAAAAAAACAGGTTATACTTATGAAAGATATAAAAACAAATTATATTAATAAGTAAATTGAGTTTTTTTAAGCCGGGTCCTCCAGCCCCAAGTCCACCTCTTTAACACCAAGGCCAGGGGTAGGCAAACTCGGTCCTAGAGAGCCGCAGTCCTGCAGGTTTTGGATGTTTTCCTCTTTCAACACACCTGATGAATGAGTCACAGAGCAAGACTTAATAAGCTGTTGTATGTATTTAATTCAATCAGGTGTATTGGAGTAAGGAACCTAGATATGTTTTGTCCAAATATGACCCAAATGTGGATTTTTGTTGGCCCAAAATTTGGGCTTGACTTACAGCGTTGACTAAATGTGAGGACACATCTAAAACCTGCAGGGCTGCGGCTCTTTAGGACAGTATAAATGACTTCACAGTGAAATAACAAGTAATAATAGTATAAAATTTAGGTCTTTAACTATTTCTTTAAAAAGCACAATTTAGTCAAAATTTTGATAAATTCAAAAATGTTTTATAACAGTCTGTATGTGAAGCAAAATTAAATTTCCTGTTTAAAATATTTTTATATTTTCACAGTTATGGGTTTTTCATAGTTTTTAGATGAGATGAGATTTTAATAATCTTATTGGTATTTTACTTATTTTCAAAAATACAGGAAAAAACTCTGAAATAAAACATTTTTTACCGTGTATAATTATACAAATCACATAGACAGACATCAAAGGTAGTGCTGTGTGGAAGTGGTGGTGTATTTATGTGCAGAGGCAAATCCTCTTCTGTTGTATCTTTTTTGTTTTTAGGTTTAGACCCAAAAGCATACAAGCATGACAGATGCAGGTGCTCAACTTCTGAAAATTGACCTATTTATTGTTGCTTTAGAACATAACAGTGTGAAACAAAGAGTAAACAAGGTTTAATATTAACTAAGCACAGGCGGGACTAGATGGAGTATAATGTCTGCAGAAGTAACCAAAATGAATTGATCAACCTTTGATTAAATGTAATGATGGAAGCAAATCAAAGCCATTTTTTATAAAAAGAAACGGGAAGAAAAGGCTGTGAATAAGAGAGAAAACGAGTAAATTAGCACTGAGCTGAAGATAACTGAGAGGAAAGCAGTCAGCTCCAGCAGGGTATGATTTATTTTACATGAAACAGATCATCATTTGGGAAAATATACATCACTTTTGGTCTTTTTTTTTAGTTTCTGTATCAGCGTTAAAGGTTACTTGCTCTATTAAAAAATTTAGTTCCCCGAACAGTATTATTATTATCCCAGAGATCTATATAAAGGCCTGATGTGTGCTGTTATAATAAGGACACTGTGTACCGTTGAAACTAGATAAACACTCATAACTAGGCCAATCTCTGCTGCATTTACTGTATGTAGGTTCAGATACTTCAGAGCGACAGTTACACTCCAACATGCCCCTCTCTGGGAGGTCAATTTTTGTCTTTTCAATTCTTTCTGCAATGATCTCACTCCTCTGCTGATTAGAGAGCATGCCTCGTAATAATCATGATGATCATTCACCCATCCAGCGAGCCATGCATCTTTCCATTATCTGATCATTATCTAACTGTTCCATTCATCCATCATTCCCTACATCTGTTGGTCCATCCCTCCCTCCGTCCGCTCTATCTGTCTGGTTATCTATCAAGTTGACTCTCCTCTTTTGTCCTGAATCAACCCATCGACCAAGTCTGGTCCTTGGGTTTTAGCAACTGCCCAGGACTAACTGTGCATGTGTGTGAAGAACGAGGTTTGTAGAGTTATGTAACAAGGCTTTAGCTGCATGTGTGCTGTCAGCTCTATACTCACACACATTCCATCAGATTTGGTATGTGCAGATCTTTTGCATGCACATTGTGTATGCATGTGTGTATGTGTGTTTCTATTTTAAGCTTATGGTGTGTGTCTCATTAACTGAACCGAGGTCTAAGAGAATCAAACTGTGGCCGATTTCATTTTAATGGAAAATGATACACAGATTCAGATAATAGCCTCCAAGGAACAATCCTTTACTTGAATGATGGAACAGTTAGTTGAAATTTTAGCCTTGCATTGTAGTCGAATAAATAATTATAGCTCTTTTTTTTTAAAGTGGGGGTATTTTATTAAAGCTCATAAAAGATATAAGATAAAGTATAATCCTAACCCTTTTGTCCGTAATAACGTATATGCTGAATTAATCACAAACCATTTTACACAATAATACCTGAAAATGATAAATCATAATACGCAACAAATGTTTTAGTTTTTTTTAAAATAAGCGTAATTAATTGTTTCATGTCTTATATATTTTTTAATGTTTCTTTCTTACAGCTGTTTTTTTTTTTTTAAACGTTTGCTCCTCTTAAAGCGGATTTATGCTTGCGCGGCGTCTGTGTCCGCGTCACCGCCGTAGGCTCTGCGGAGCTTCGCAGAGGCTTGACGCGCACCTCTTCTGGACCTGACGTGCACCCCTGCTACGCAGATGGTTGACGCGGAAGTACCCCAAAGTTATTGGTCTTGGTTTGGGATCACGTGTTGCCAGATATCTGGATCTTGTAGCTGAATTTGTGTGGTAACCACCGTTTCTAAAAACAATAACCAGTGAATCAAGTTGATGAGAGGCTGATCGAATTATTTATTCATTTGCTTCCACAAACTAATAAAAACACTTAACCATACTGGACGCCATTGTTGTTTTAAAACATAAAATACCTACCGAACTGAAGTTAATCATCAAAATAACTCCGACCTGGTGAGTTTACCAGCCAATACCACCCCTGCTGCCACCTTCAGGTTAGGAGGAGAAACTGCAACATGACACAAAAGGATGCGCACCCCTACGCTCGAGTGCGAAATCTGTTTAATATGTAGAAGTTGTAATAGGTTGTGGTTTTTATTATTCTGTTAAAACCTTTTTTTTTTTTTTTTAGTTCACTATGTTTGGTATTAAATAACTTTATTAAAAATACTGTAATGATCTGCATTTTATCCTGAAGATTTTCTGAATTCTGGATTACAGAATTGCATCTAGCAGGCCAACTTCTCATCTGGCAATGCAGTCAGAATCAGCCAAATCCAGAAGTTACCTGTTGCAACAACACTGCAGATGCTGTTGGTCGCATTTCGTAAAAAAGGTGAATGATTTTGGCAAGGCAGCGCCAGTCTGTCTGCTGGCCATATCTTTAGGTGCTAAATGAAATAAAACATGTAGAATACCAGCACTTAGTAATGGTACATTATAACAGCTGGGCATTATGTTTCATTGTAAATGTCAAGGTATTTATATTAACATGGATACATCAAATTAATGATCAGCCCACTAAGAAAATCGATCCAAATTAAAAATAATAATCAAACATGGATATTTACAGTATTCATTTAAAGTAGCACCATGTACCTTTCATAACCTTAAAAAACAGTTTCTGTCTCAGCTTGATGACACAATGACATTTATTATATATATTCCTGGAGCTGTCATTGCCATGCAGCATCCCGAGGCTCAGAATCCATCCTTCACAACTTTATTTTCCATGATGCTGCGTCACTTCACAGCAGCATTTCCCTTTACAGCACCACATGACAGGCCAGCAACTGGATATCAACACACTGGCTGTTTTAAAGCGCATGATTCATTCATTAAAGAAACATGGAAGGACATTATGGGACTGACTGAAAGAATAAATTCTCATTCATTTAAATGTCTGATTGAGATTATTAGTTAAATTATATTTAGATATTTTAGTTGTTTTGTTGTCATTCAAAATGAATGGACACAATTATGATTTTATTTGTTTATTTTAGTGTAATATGTCCGCACTTTAAGGAGCTGCCATCGTCATTTTTGTACAAAGACAAAAAGGCTGAAGGCTGAAGTTGAATTTGTGTAAAATCAGGATGTGAAGTCTCATACTGCTCGCTGACTCCTGAATCCAATCGAATCAAAATCAAATAATGAATCAGAATTTGTCATATTGGCAAATGTCAAATTGTTATTGTGATCAAACTTTTAATTTAGTCTCAGTGACGGAGACCGACTCTTAGTACAAAGGGAATAATTTGAATTTGTATAATAAAGACAAAACTGTCTCAGTGGGGAAAAAATAAATTCTTGAATTGCTTTTTAAGATCAACTTCTTCCCCTCATCAATGTTATTTCATTAGTTGCTTATTGGAATTATTTCCCTAATAACAAAGTTTGCCCTTTTTACTGTTATAAGTAAATATATAACATATAATTCTCTTTATGTGCACCTGGTTAAAAACTTTTTGCCTGCAGCATTTAGCAAGATAACAGTGACCTGAGGTTTTCTCAATTTATGGATCTTATTTTCATTATTTTTTCCCGTTGGTCTCCATAGTAAACAAACCATTGATGTTGGTGATTGTTGACGTTACTGATGAATGATTGTATGTGTTGCTGGCGTTGTACTCGTGTCTTCTGCATTGCTTCCTTTATGATCCGTTTGTTTTCCATCTATGACAGTCACGCCTCTTTTTCTGGAGGTTACTGCTTCCCTAACAGATTGATCCTCTGAGATAATCATTCATCCTTGTTGCTGACAGCTGTTTTAATTCCTCTGGCTCTTCTATTTTGCTACGCTTGTCTTGGTTGGGACTGATGACAACTTATAGCTAAAATATGTTTGTTGTGTCCACAATCAATCAGTCAGTGCAGGTTTTATATTTTTTTTATGAAGAATGGAATATATATACGACTACTGGATTGACTAACACACTGCAGGGTGTTTATTCATGTGACTCTAATTAAAAATATCTGAAACAGATAAAATAATATATATATCTGAAATGGTTAGCATTGGCATTGTACGAATGAATAAATTTCTGTTGGAAATAGATCAGTCAGACAGTGAGAGGATAAAATCAGCATGTAAAATGATCATATGGCAGATAGCAGTATAGGTTTTATTGTTTTTTTTTTGTGCAGATGGAAAAGGATTGTGTATTTTTTTCTGACACCAGCACAGAATATAATGCAAAAAGTACTCATCAAGTTTCAGAAAGTCCAGGTTTGGACAAAAACTTCCACATACAAGGAAAGATTATCCCTGGAAAATTCATTAAATTATCTCCTGCTGTGATGGTTTATATTCAAATGCTCCTGATCAGCCAAACCATAGAAACATGCATAAACCAGAAAAAGCACATCAAACATTCAGTAGAGCGCAAGACAAGCAAGGACATTTTCCAAACTCTAAACAAGTACTATTTATTGCCTAAATATAACCACGTGATTTAGTTTAGGCAACTAATTTGACCTTTGCTAGGATCTAAACTTAACCCAACAGCAAGTAAAAGGGAAATTTTAGCAAAAACAAAGTTCTTTTCAAGCAGGGTATCGAGGGGCTGCACACCAATGTCATCGCTTTTCTCCAATGAACACAAAAAAAGATAAAGTTCTGTCCAAGGAAATCAACCAACCCGTGTCACAATAAAGCTACAGTTCTCAAAAGTCAGCCTGTTTTGTTGAGTTCGGTGTACACAAGAAAAGCCAGAACAATAAGCAGTTTCTGTCTCAGGCATGTAAATGAGGATGTCATGGGATAAAGATGTGGATTTCATGTCAATAAAGTCTCTGTTTGATCAATGTTCACAAAAGCAAAATTTGTTATATTAGAGATTTGGTTCTCCCCCCCAACCTTTAACTTTTCCCTTAAGACTCAGTGGCCTAAATTTCAAGCATCTAAATGCACAAAATGACCTCATGCAGAGAAAAGAGGGAAGAGGAGGAGGAGAAAGAAAGCAGGGAGAATGTAAAAATTCATTTTCAGTTGATGCCCTGATTCAGCCTCTTCTAAACGCGCCTTTTCATCTCAAGGCACAGCAGAGAAGAGGACGACCTAAGAAACCTGTAGAAAAATTCCTCCTACTTAACATCTGTAACCAATCATTCTGCAGTAAGATGTAGTTAGAAATGTCACACTGCCGGGCACCAACCTTCAAAACACCCACAATGCATCTGTCTGTGTGTGGCTTTCTTCCTGCTCTTACCTCCGTCCGAGTATGTCTCTGTTCCATATCCATCTTGCAGTCCGTTGTTCCATGTCCCCTCATACTTCCCGCTTGTCCCCGTACTCTCTCGCACACCGTACCGTCCTTTAAACCCATGTGTCCACTCGCCCTTATACACCCAGCGGCCTTTGTTCTCAACACCCACACCATGTCTTTTGCCCTGAGCCCAGGTGCCCTGGTAGGTATTTCCGCTTGGCCAAGTGTAGACACCCAACAGTTCAAAGCCGTGGGCCCAGGAGCCACAGTACTCGCCCTGGCCTTTGGGTCCCGTGCAGATCCCGTAGCCATGTGCCTTGCCCTCCTCCCACCCTCCGCAGTATGACCCCCCATCGTCAAAGTTGAACCTGCCGCCAGTGGACATGCATGAAACAGGTCTTGGCAATTCACCTAAAGCCTCGACAAAAAGAAAAAGAAAAGAAAAAGAAAACAAAGGGGGAAACAAGAAGGACAGGTTGGTGCTAGAAGCAATCTTTTGATCAGAGCTTGTAGGTTGCAGAGGTTAGGGGTGAGGAGGAGGGAGGAGTGGGAGGGACAAAACTCCCACACAAATCAAGAAGTGCTTCCTCTTGTTTTAAATCAAGTTCAGAGCAGGAGAAAAAAAGAGTTGGACAGGCAAATGTGGCCCCCCGTCACGACAGTGTCAGGGGTCTCCCAGTGTGGCGGGAACGGTAGCGGGATGCTCTTCACACCATCCTTCTTGGTGGGTTCTTGGTAGCTTTGGCTAGCACTTGTCAGCTTCTCTGTGCAGGCTCATGCAGGTGAGAGAGGAGGCGAGGGGGCCCGGAGCTGCCATTATCCTCCCTTAGCAGGAGCTTCAACTATCAGGCAGCTTCACCGGCCTGCTTTTGGCCTGCCTACACAGTCTACGACACAAACGCAGAACTCTTCCTCCTACTCTCTCCTGCTTCCCGCTCAGGCCCACTCGTTCTGCCGCCTCCAACCTGATGATGCCTCCACCTCTCTGGGGTGTAGGGCTGAGAAGTTTCCCTGGTGACAGCCCATTAAACCTCCAAACCTCCCAAATAAACACTACCCTGATCAGCAGCGGCACCTCAGACAGATTTGTGACATGAAGACAAAAAGAGAAAGACTCTCCTCCTCTAAAATGATTTTTCTTCAAGTATGCTTCAGATGTTCTGAGAGAAAAAACAACATTTAAAGTCAGACTGTGTGGCTGACTTCAGACTTCTCCATCTTCTTGTCATTCTCAGCCCTCACACACATACAGTGTTATACATACAAATGCATAGAGAGAGGAAGAGTAAGAAAGGGAAAGAAAAAAAAAAACAAGGTATTCTGCTTGGCTGCCTTTTTTCGTCTGTCCTGTGGTGCTGGAGAGCAGCAATGCAGTCTCCCATCTTATGCAGGCATACAAGATATGCAGCCCCACACACACTCTTCTGACTGAAAGTGCGCACACACACATGCAATGAAAATAAACAACCGAATTGATTAATTTCTCCTCCTCTATTCCCCTTCTCCCTCTCTCTGTCTCAGTCTGTCTGTGGTCTTTAATCCACTGCGTCCATAAGTGGTTTATCCTCTGCGTGGGTTGCCGTCAGGTTGCCTGCTTGATGAAATAACATCCATCTATATGATCCTGTTACGTTGTGCTCTGTCCTCTTCAGCATCTCCTGCTCATCTCCATGTTTCCCCACGGAGCACCGGCTGACGCACAGCCCGCCCGCCTGCCTGCTGTCTTGGTCTTACAGGCGTCCTCTGATGGCTGGATCTCTGTATCTCACTCTCTTTCTCTCCTGCTCTATCAGTGTATGTCTCTCTCTCTCAGAAAATCTGCTCATTAGAGAGGACTGTTCCAATGCAGCTAGCCACCACCACCCCTCCCCTGCTCAATAGCACACTCCGGCTTTTAAAGAGACAGTCACACACACACACACACACACACACACAAACACACACACACACACACACAGACACACATGCCGGCATCATTCTTGTTGCCTCACCTGTAGCTGTTTATCTTTAGGTCTACATTATTTATTCATTGTTGACTTTACTTTAGAAGTCCATACATGACTTTTTTGTGCAGGATTACATTAAAAAAAGAATATATATATTATCTTCACATACTATTTGCCCTGCAGGTTTTAATGTTTTCCTAATTCAGTGTGTCATTAACAGACTTGTGGAGAACTTGAGGAGATGTTGGAGTTACAACATCTGAGAAACAAGACGAGATGAAGCTTGTCCCAGAAAAAAAATGGAAGTTGACACAAATTTATGTTAAAAATACCTCTGCAGCACCAGTTTTTGGACCACTACAGTGGATACCCTATAATGCTGTATGCATCAGAACATCTTCTGAGACATTTTGCATCACTTTATGGTAAAACATTGGTTCAAAACTGTGTTGTACACAATCTGATGCACGTCTTCTGCCCCCTGGTGGATACCAGGAGCAAGGAGGCTATAGTATAATCATTTTGACACATCACACGGTAATAATTTTGTTAAAGAGTCAAATAAAGGCTTCAGAAATAAATAAATTAGACTTTCTCTCCGTTGTTTTCTTGGGTCAAGTTTTAAAGGGTTAAAGGCTGTTTTTTTAGTATATGCATGTGTGAGGATCAAATATTTGCAAATTAGTCACTAAATTGGACATTGGTGAGTCATCCAACACATTGCCATTCACAGAAGAATAAATAAAAATATTGTAGAATTTATTATATATACATACAATGTATATGCCAAGTTTGACTCACAAAAAACAAGTTAAAGAAGACAAAAAATTATAGTTATATCTTTATAGATATTTAAATGAAATGAATAAGACAACATGTAATTTTATAAATATTTTATAGAAAAACATTAATAAAATAAATAAAAGTCAAAAAGATTTAAAATACAGAAAAGTATCATTGTACATGTCTGTAAAAGTTAAGTATTGTATGTGAAAAAATCATAGTGCTTTTCAGAGGGTTAAGGTTCTTTATGTTGTTTTTAAGTCTCTTAATGGGGTTGCCCCTTTTTTTTTAATTTGTTTGAGCTGCTTCACCTTTACATGATATCGCATGCTCTCAGATCAGCTGACCAGATGCTTTAAACTGTCATGAAGACATTTAATTAATCCCAAGGAGACAAGACATTTTTTACCTTTTTCATGTTTTTGTGTTATTTAAAATTTTCTATAGGTTCTTTTTTAATGTTTATTTACATATTACTCCTTTGTTTCCGTTTGTGCTGTTTTAAGGCTCATGTTGAAACGTCTGTTGTTTACTCATCATTGTTTGTTTATTGGTACTTTAGCAAATGTGTCCATGTTTCCTAGCATTGCAAAAGCTGCAATAATCTGCATTATGCAGTCATCAATAGTAAAACTGAGATTATGGCTCATCATCAGCTTTGTTGGATCTATTGTGGAACTTTTTAATACAAAAGTGCACTCAGAGATTGGAAACTGGAATAAAATGAAAACATTAAATCTAATGTATGAGAGACCAGGGACAGTTTTAACAAGTTTGACATTTCTGTCTCTGACTTCGAGCTCTTTTAACCCAGTGTGTTTAAACGGTTAAGCAAACTAGCTTCAAGTGTCTGCTAATAAATGGCATAGAAACTGCCTGCAGCACAAACAGAAAATCTGGCTTGATCTCAAACACAAGGAATAAAATGTTACAACTGAGCCCATGGTCAGGGTCAGTTGTAACGTGCCTTGGAGTGAAATGTAACATTATGAAATAAGGCCTAAACTTCTAAACAAATGTGCTGTGGTCCCACAGCAACTGTGTAGATTTTAAAGACGCACTACGTAAATTTCCAACCATTTTCTGGAGCCGTTGTTGCTCAGCAGTATTCAGAGACTAAGAAATCTCACTATACAACTTTTTCATCCAGGACATCACATGTTTTGCTTCACACGCTAGCAAACGGATATAAACACACTGGCTGCTTTTGAACGTGCGCCGTGGCTGATTCAGCAAAGAGACGCAGGAAGACATTATCTTAGGAAGAGAAATAAAAGAAAGAGAGGAAGGGACTAAACAGGCTCAACATATGGATGTTTTCTGTCCCCCTGACTATCCTGGTGCAAATGCACTCTAAAACAAAATGTTGTCATTCAAATCACATTTTCTAAACTCTTACAACCTACCCCATGAAAATTATACAACTGTCCCCAAGTGCATTATCCATGAGCTAGCTGGCCAAACAGCTAACAACTAAAACATTATTACAAATAACCTGCTTGAAAACCAGCTAAACAGACACATAATCAACAGGATTTGTGTTTGACAAGTTTAACTACACAGCAAGCTATGCAGTCACAAAAATAAGTTGGGCAAAAAAAAAAGACTTTTTTCCTTCAAAATTATAATTTCCCTCATAAATGTAGCTTTGTTTGCCTCAAGGCGATACTTTTTCACATGCAGACTAAGGACTAAACTGAACATGTGCAGAGTGCATGAGATGATTCCTAACTTCTCCCTGATTGGAGCAATTGCAAGTGTCTCCCCTACTAATACTTAGTAAAAACGCTTTTTTTATTTTAATTTCTAATAAAACACTTAACAAGTATTTTTAGCTTAAACATACTTCCAGGGGCTATTCCCTCTCAAAAAGCTCAGTCTTCTCTGAATGGTCAGGTCTAATGACCTGAGCAGGCTTCACTCTCCAGTTATACACCGTTATAGCTGAAATTTGAAGTATTAGATGCAGTGTTAACGACATGCTTTGAGTTGAGTCATGAGCTTTTTCTTCATTGCTTTCCTAAAATTGAAAAATGAGACAACATTTTTTTCTCCATCCTGGGACAGATGTTGCCGTTTTGTTTACATATGATGTCAAATGTTTGATCAAATCGCATTTAATGGAGCATACTGTAAAACCTGCCTGCTTTATGATCCGTCTGCTTGTTGAAGACATGTTGTCACAGACGCTTCCTGCTGGATTGCCAACATTTGTTTGCCAGCCTTCCGCTCCATCAGGTGCACGTCCTGTTAACACAAACCGATGGATTAATGAGTAACTTTCAGTTTCTGTGCTGTCTGCACCCAAATGGCCTTAAAGAATATGTCTTGAGGATCTGAAGGGTCTGGTTCTGACTGTTTAAAAAGGATTTCTTAAAACATGCATGAGGTTGTGCATAAAAAATGATGGTGATAGCTGTAGCTTTATTAGCACATCTGTTAGCTTTTGTCTTGTGAAGTCAGTTGTGCCTTATTACTGTCCAGCCTTTATCAGTACACATGTTTTTATGGTGTTTGTATGAGCAAAATATCCGACTAAATGTTAATAGCTTGTGTTGCTGAAAAGAGCTAAATGTGATAAATAAGCACAAAAATGAGCTTAATTTATCGAGGCGTCCTTTTTGTTTTTCCTGACATATTGGCGCAGCACTTAAATGGTTTTTGTGTTGTTGTTTGTTGTCATTTTTATTCATAATGTTCAAGCAATGTAAACAAACTGAAACGCTGCTACAGAATTTTGGTTGTGTTGCAGGTCTAATTCATGTCCACATTTTGCTAGAACAACAGACATGGCACCACACCAAGAAACATGAAAACCGGCCTCATAACAAACACTTTAACACCTGATCAAAGATACATTCTTTTTTTTTCTTTTATCTGGTCTTTATTTGGCCCTTTAACTAAATAAAAAACCAAAAGAAATGAATTTACATACAGTATATGTACAGAATTTGTATTGTGTGATGTCAGAACAATTGTAGTGCATAAAGAAAACAAGTATCAAATTGTACATAACAAGATTTTGAGCACAGTTTTTTCCATAAGGTGATGCAAAAGGTCTTAGAAACTATATTTCTAACCTCATAGAATAATTACCTAACTGTACTCTCCTAACATTGCTCTTTTACTGTGACTGTGCATCATTGCCTATAAAAAATATGACATATGCAATTATGCTTTGGGGCCAACAAAATGTCTTAAATATGATAAATTTAGGTGTTAAAGGGTTAATACCTACCATTTCAGTCTGGATTTTAATTTAATTCTGGTAATTTGCCTATTTATACATTATTTTTGTCAGTTGTAGTCTCTAATTAACTTTAATTAATTTTTTATTTACTATGTTTTGCTTTCAGGTTTATGTGTTCATTTTATTTCTGGTCTAGTTTGTTTTATATTATTTGATTTATATCTGTGGTTGGATAGCAATCAGATTTTATAGTTAAAAACAATTGCGTCTTGTGTTTAGAAAAATATCCTTTCATTTGTTGGACTGGAAGATGGGTTGCAGCTGGCGTTAGCGTCCCTTTAAATTTCCTTTTTATTGTTTATACCGTTTCTTTGCATGTTTAGTTTTAATGAAAAGAGCTTGAAAAAAGTTCATGAAAATCTAAAACAATAATTTTAAAAAAGTCATACATCTGAGGATGACTGAAATGATCTCAGCTATGAACAGCTGGATTAAAAAGTGCTGCAAAATGAATATTCAGCTGTGTCTTTCAATGTGATGATTAAATCAGTTCTGGTTCATGTATTACATTTTCTGCAGCGGGAGACATTTTGTTATTTTTGGTTTATTGAGTCAGCAACATCCTTACTCAATATATGATTATGTTCAGTGCTTTGTATATTGTTCTGGAGTATAATAAGCCTCAAAGCTGGAAGGTTCAATAACAGGAGCATCCCATAATTTACCACATTTCTTTCTTTATGTCTGAAGAAACAGCAGCATTAACCTCTTGATGCTGTGTGAGGTGCCAAGACTAAAATATGAGTTGTTCTACATCCCATTTAATAAATCATAAACCTATTAAATCTCTTTTATTATACAGCTTACTCCCTTCTTCCTTAACAAAATGCATAATCATCAGAATCATGAATTATGTGAATGAAAAAAGTTCAATACTGGTAAAAAAAATTATATACCTCTCTCATTCAAAAGTATTAACTGAAACTTTTTCATCAAATAAGGAGGAACCATAAGAATATTCAAAAGGAAAAAGAAGATTTGCACATTTTACATTAATAAGTCTCTTGTCCAGTTAGCTTTGCGTTTTTAAAAAATGTCTGTATATTTGCAGCTTCTAATCCAAATCTGCTTAGTTTGACATGAGTTTGAAAAAATTATCCTGTATCAATGAATTGTTCTATTATCCGTTGTTTTTTTTTTTACTTATCTCACGGTGCACATGCTATATTTAGGTATGGAAATGAATTTCTAACTAATCAGTTGTCCAAAACATAGTAATATTTTCTTTGTGTGTCTGTGTGTGAATTACTGTTAGGATAACGGTAAAATATATTTATTCTTGTATTTTAACTAAGGTTTACACAATTTCAATTTATTAATGAGACATTCACCACTCTGACATTTTTCACACAAACCCACATTGATGGATGAATGGATTGATGGATCAATGGATGGATGGATGGATGGATAGAATTTTAAATAAAAAAATTAGCCTAAATTCAGCAATTCCAGTTGTACACGAGTCTAAAGTTTATAGATTGTAAATAGAAGATGGATGTGGTGAATTAATGCGAGACAATTTAACAAAAAATACAAGTGTAATACCACTGATAGCCACTAGATGCCTGTTATCAAATATTTCTGGCTTTAATGCCTGAATTTATGTACTATTATATAAAAATCTTATAAATACAGACAAAAACTGCTTCTTTGGAACCGTTCTGTTGAGGTCCCAGTCTTACTGACAAACTGCAATCTGTCAATTGGTTGAAAGAATCATCGCTTCCTGTGTGACTTGGCTATGAGAACAAAGCAAGAACAGCTCTCTGTTTAAATATACTGTAGATTTTTTTTTTAAATTTAAGTCTTAAAACTCGGCCAGATCATCGGCGCCCCCGGGTGCTATCTCTTATCTTGTCAACAGTTTCTCAGGACTGGTGTGTAACTCTGTGGGTTAAATTGTGATGGAAAGCATTTAGGTGATCTACAGAAATGTTCTATGCATTTGTGTCACGACCAGGACGTTTACAATCCAGCTGCAAAATGCTGCTTATTCAGAAGCTATTTATAGTAAATCCACATGATCCATGATAACATTTTTGTAATAAAGAAAGATTCAGATTTGTTTCTCCCATAGCTCCACCAAAAGCTCCAACCTCTCGGGGATTCAGCAGAGCTACAGGGGGAATGGATCTTGATGGGGAAACTGGCCTCAATACAACACCAGAAATTATGATGAAGCCACTTCCTGTCAAACTTGTAGCTAATTAGATTGATGGTAATGTCTAATAATGAGCAGCCACAGAGCAATGAGTGAGCAGAAAGTTCTTTGTGTGTCTAAAAAGAATAAAAAGAATAGTCCTCTATGGCTGGAATAAAGCGAGGAAGATGTTGGTTTTGTGAGCATTGAAGGTAAGTAGTAACTGATAATTGTAGGGGAAAAAACCTGGAAGAAAAAGTGTAAATATGTAAATAGTTTGTTTGAATCTTTTTCTCTTGAAAGCCAAGACTTGAGAGAATGATGTGCAGATGGGAAAAGGCTTGGTCACTGTTGGTCTGTGTGTTATTTCTACAAAGTACTCTTATTAATAAATTCTGCTTTCTTGTTATGGTTGTCCTTTATGCTGCTGTATCTATTGATACATTCATTTAACATCATTTTAGTCTTAAAATCGACAACTGATGCTGTCCTGGAAACATCATGTCTGCATGCTGACTGGGATTAAAAGGAGCTTCTATTTTTACATAAAAATAAAACAGGAAGATCAAGAATAGCAAAAAAATGTCTTTCTTTTTTTTAAAACTTTTTTTTATTAATAAATTCTTTTCCACAGACCAAGCCCCTGGACTTCCATCACCCAGTGGCCAGTAATGCACAGAACACAACATAACAACTCAGCGGGGCCTGTTGTTTAGGGCAGCTATGACTGCAGGCATCAGGCTTTTTCACAACGAAAAATTCCTGCACCACAATGTCCTATACCTACGCCATGAGGGGAAATGGTGTCAGGTATTCGTGTAGTGGATGTGTCAAGTCCTGTGGTATTGAGATTGCAATGTGTGTGCTGGCCTTTTTATTACGTTCAATGAGACCAGTGATTTTTGCAGCAGTGCTTATACGTATAAGTTTAGTCCGGTTCCTAACAGAGAGCATGCTATATAAAAACAGGTGGAGCAGTACTGTAGGATGGATTGGATGATGCTTTGCTACAGTCAGAGAAGGAGATGTGGTGCAACATAGAGTCCTCTAAGTTTACGGATGCTGACAGTCTCTGGTGACTCCATTGGTGAACGTAATGGTCAATGATGAGTTTATTGTCTAATGATACTATGAGGCATTCTAAACTGTCAATGTTTTCTACTGTTTGGTCATTGATGATAACGGGGTGTTGGGTGGTAGGAGGGCTGATTGAAGGTGATAGCTGTCACACTACTGGGTGAAGTGTCTGATGCTGTTGTGATATTTCTGAACAGACTAGTTATCTCTGAGGAGAGCAAGAATGGCTGTGTCATCTGAGTATTTAAAGTCAATGGTCCTTGCAGATGGGCTTTTACAGTCATTAGTGTAGAGCGTGTACAGGAAAGGACTCAACCCACAGCCTTGTGGAGCTCCAGCGTTTGTGTTGAGTACTGGTGATATGGTTGAGCCTACCTGTACTGCTTGTAGTCTACTGCTGAGGAAGTCATGGAGGAGATGGATCCACCAAGGGGGGCGGAGGATGGTGTAGTTTCTGGATCATCTGGTGTCTTTGGATTGTACTGAAGCAGAACTAAAGTCCACAAAAAGTATCCTGACAAAGGTGCCTGGAGAGTATAATGCTTAAGAAGGATGTGTAGCAGGAAGGCTATACAGCATCCTCCATAACTCCTCTTAGCCCTGCGGTTGCGGTTGTGGGGCGATGATGGGTAGGGTGATGTTCAGCAACAGCTTTTCCAGGCATTTCATTATGATTGGGGTGAGGGCAACAGGATTAAGTGGTGGTTAAGTTCTGTGGGCTGGGATCTTTTTGGGAAATAGTATTATAGCAGCCGTTTTCCAGATAGTAGGTATTGTTGTTGTCATGTAGATTTGGGTAAAGATTGAGTGAAAAATGGCTGAAAGCTCCTGAGAACAGTCCTTTGGCACCCTTGCCGTGAAAGGGGCTGATTCCTCTGGTTCCAGGCGAGGGAGAGCTTTCAGCAGATCTTCACACTTAGCCAAGAACTCATTAACATAGAAACAGTCCAAAAATGTCTCTGTATCTCAGTTTTGTCTCTGTATCTCAGCTTTGTCTCTGTATCTCAGTTTTGTCTCTGTATCTCAGCTTTGTCTCTGTATCTCTGCTTTGTCTCTGTATCTCTGCTTTGTCTCCATATCTCAGTTTTGTCTCTGTATCTCTGCTTTGTCTCTGTATCTCAGTTTTGTCTCTGTATCTCTGCTTTGTCTCTGTATCTCTGCTTTGTCTCTGTATCTCTGCTTTGTCTCTGTATCTCAGTTTTGTCTCTGTATCTCAGCTTTGTCTCCATATCTCAGCTTTGTCTCTGTATCTCAGCTTTGACTTTTAAGGTTTAAAGTCATGTTTAAAGTTTAAAGTCATGTGCCAAAAAGAAGAAGACAAACTGCGTGATCTCCACCATTCTCATCCTCCATTTCTGTCTTGCGTTGTTCAGGTGTCGCACCGCTATGACATTACATAGCTGATGCAGCTCTAATTGTCTTCTACTCTGCCTACCAGGTAATGGTGCGGTTGACAGTGGAAATACAACAGAGATCAGAATTTATGGAACCAAACAACACCAAACCATCCCATCTCAAGTTGGACCCATTGGTGGATACGGAGCGTATTTCATCACATGGCTCAACTTCTAGAATACAGGCCTACAAAAGTCACATGACTGAATACAAGCTATTGTGCATAGATGCATCACACAAACAGAAGTACCAACTTTGGCCTCAAGAAGTATCTCACAGCTCAAATCCGATCTTCGGACAGCGCAACATCTTTGTTTCCATTGACTTATTTGTTGTGTAGCATACCTTTAAGAAGGAATCTCAAACTTCAGTCCTTAAGGACAACTGTCCTGCAGACTTTCCATGTTTCCCTGCTTCAACACACCTGACTGAAATCAATGACTCATTAGCAGACTTGTGCAGAGCTTGCCAAATATCCATTTAATTTGAATCAGTTGTGTTTCAGCAGACATCTAAGACCTGCAGGACAGTGGGCCTTAAGGACCAGGGTTGGGGGTCACTGCCTTAAATCAGGATTTCAGCCATTTCAATGTATTAACCCCTGATGTAACACAAGTGTTCATGTGCCAACGTCTAGAGCGTGGCTCAGGTATTAACGGGTTAAATGGAGTGTTAGCAGCTTACAAGACCAGAAGCACCAAATCCTTGTGATGATAATTGAAAGGCAGCAGAAACTATGGTCTATTTTTCTTTTTTTAAATCTTTAAATACTGTCAGACAAAACTAAACCATTCCATATAATTTCAGCCATAACATGACAAAGTAAGTGAAATACTCATTTTAGACTAATCAATTACTGCTGACATTTTGCTGACACTCAATCCTTTCAATGTCTATAGTGTCAGAGTGGCTCACTGAACTTACAAAACCACATCACATTAGTGACATCAAAATCACCCTCTGATGTGGATTAATACCTCTCTTATCACTACTTGCTCCTCACTGTACAAGTCTCTAACAGGACCTTAAATATCCTCCTCTGCGCTTCCATGCAGCCATCCCATTACTGCTGCTGTCTTTCTGCCTGCCACTGTCTGGAAAAGCTAAGCCAATTCCAGCCCAGATTACAGTAATAAAATCACTGGGAGTTGAGGGATTAAGGCTTAGGCCTCTAAACACACTGGTTAGGAGAGAGGGAAAGAGGCGGGTGGAAGCGGAAAAAAAAGAGAGAAGGCAAGCAGGTTAATGAGAGGGTGGAGAGGGTTAGAGTGATTTCTTGACCACTACAATGGGATTACTGCTTAAAGAAGTTAGCAACACAGAAATCTGCCTGTAATTCCTTGACATCTTCTCCACCCAATCAACCACAGCTACCACAGAAATTTCACTATTTTCCATTTCTACATAAAAATGACTAGCAGATAAAGAGAACGCAATGAAAAAGTTGGGAGTTTAAAGTAGCACTATGTAACTTTCTGATCTTAAAAGGTGTTTGTGATGGTACGGTGACATTTATTCTGTCCATTTCTGGAGACGTTGCCCAACAGCATCCAGAGGCTGAGAAGCCACTCTTCACAAGGTTTTTCTTCCAGGCTGCTGCGTCACTTTACAACTAAGTTTATCTTTACTCCTGCTAGAATTTTAACCACATGGAGAGAAAATCAACTCGATATCATTGTGTGTGTGTAACACATGGTTTGTACACCATGTAAACCAGTGTGTTTGTAACTTGGGGCACTTGCAAATGTATAACACATGTATGACAGCTATATTTTCTGCCTGAGAACAGATTTAATGTTAATGATTAGGTTTGTAAAACATCACACAAACATCTTGTTTATGTATTCGTTTCTATATCATTTTGTAATTGTTTATATTTATTTATTCAGTGTTATCATTGTATTAAATATTTAATTCAAATTTATTTTATTCCAGTCTCTTATTTATTTTTTTGTTATTTTTTGCTTCATGAGCCTAAAATGCTAATTCTCTAAAACCAGGTTCCAAAGTGAATAAAGCCTATTTATATTCTATACTAAAAAGAGGTACAGAGCCATCCGTCCATCTCCTGTGTCCTTTATGTCCACGAAAATGTCTTCTTTAGCTCAGTTTTCTGCCACCCTTTTCTCCCTGTTTAATTAGATCTCACAGGCTTATGATCATGCTCCATGTCTTATTCTGTCTTTGGTGTATTTCTGTGGCCATTTACAGGTCTGGTATATAAACTTTAGCGTTTTCAGGGTTTTGTGTTGACACACATTTCTCCAAACAATTCTTTTCTCAGTCTTTATGGAAAACTTTTTGGAAATTGAATTGATCCCGCCTCTGGGTGGATTTTGCCCAAAAGGTCAGACTTGAGCCAAATTATTTCCAGACATCTTCTTCATTTTTAGAACTTTTTCCATCCATTTTCACCACTCAGCATCTCCATAAACACACACGCTCTGGTGCTAAGATGTGATGTTTAGTGGTACGACAGTGAAATAGGTCCTCCCTACGACAGTTTCCCACTGTGCCACATCCCCAGTGCTGCTTGGGTAATTTAAACTGGTGTTTGCAGAACAAATTCATATATTAACA
>JBAMHW010000018.1:22029533-22046322 GCA_037177495.1 Rhadinocentrus ornatus | reverse complement strand
CAATCAAGTTCTGCACAATGACTAATTAATTTGAGTCAGGTGTGTTGAAGCAGGGACACATGGAAAACCTGCTGGATCGCGGCCCTCGTAGGACAGAATTGAATAGCCTTGGGTTAGACTATAAGAGGGGTGATCTAGGTTACAATTTCTGATCAGTATGTGACCCCATCAGTGTGTGTACCTGCATTATAATGAACACAGTCTTAAACACAAGATTTAAAGACTTCATGCGTCTATCGCCCCCCCCTGTGATGACAGATTCTGTTGGGTCACAGATTTTGGTGTAACACCAGCATGCCCCACCTGCATTTTCAACTTCACTTGACAGTAACACTGACAATGCCCCTCCAAAAGTTTTTCTCTAACTGGACCTCTTTAAATTTTAGTTGAATACACCTGTTGTTAGAACTTTAGATCCTTTTTTAACATAGACTTCACTGGTACAGATTTATCATTTTAATTACATGTTAGTGGGACAATTCACTGCACATTTTACGCACAGTTGCAGTGACTCATTTCTTACATGTAACAAAATTTATTAACACTTAATTAAGATTAAATCTGTTCAAACTCTGCCGCTGATTTGTTAAATATTTTGTACTGTATGCAAATTTTTTCTGTGCATGACACCGTATTAGCATGCATCTGCTTGTGTTTGTGTAAATAATTGCCTGAGACCTTCTGTAGGTCTAAAGTCAATTTAAAAACTCTAATATTATCAGTATATACTGTTATCCCTAATATCTTTAATAAATTACATGCGCAAATTATGAAATGAGAATAAAAGACATGCAGAAAAATTAAAAGCATTAGATGGTATATCACATAATATCATATCATAAATATCATAAAACACTGCACAATACGAGGCACTCATTAGAGCATTATTACCACATTAGTTTTATGTATTTTCAAAAAACGATGTATGTAAGGGAGCTGCACATCTTTGCTGCACAAGTAGCATCATCCAACAATTACAGTTTTATGTACTAGAAACTAATTGTACAAGTCTCTTAATGACTAATTATAAAGTGAAAATTCAAGTTTAATGGGAACTGAAAGGAAAGTTAAACACAAATTTGATTTGATGTGTTTGTTATCAGTATATCAGCAGAGCTCCAACTAATTCTTGTCAGAAACCCTAAAAATTGTAGTGCATTTATTTTGTCCTGACTGACCTGTGGGCTGTTGTTATGATAGAGGGAAATTTCTTTGTCCATGATGATGCAATCTGTGAGGTCAGGTTTGTAGGATCAAAAGGTCAGCTGCCTGTTTTTTGTTTTTTTAGGAATCTTCTCTTTTGTTCTCTGTGGATATCTGCTGGTTTTCTCCTCCTTCGTTCTTTTTTTCTCCGTTAGTTAAGCTCCAGTCCAGCTGAAGATCTCCTCTTGTTCCTCACAAGCCTTCTTTCTTAAGACGTCCAAGTTCATGTCATGTCAGTTCTTCACCAGCTTTCTCCTGGCTGTCATATTTGCTCCATATGCAGCCCACAACAAGCAAACCGAGACTAAAAGCTTGTGAATCTACTCTGCATGAAGGTTTTTTTCTTTTTGTCTTTACACAAGTCCAGATCAAAGTTCTTTGAGATAATGCAATATTCACTGTGTTCCCTGCTCACTTTTATGGCTCAGATCAACACTGCTGACCTCGCACTGTTGCTCTGTACAGGGAACAGGTTCACAGAAACAAAGTCTGGACCTTAAGAATATTAACAAACTAATGTGAAGCGGACTTGATAGAGTTCTTGTTTGAAGCGGAAGACTGATTGGAGAGATGAACAGATTTTACTCCATACAAGCGGTGGAAGCGCAGAATGGGACTAAAAGTAGGGAATCTTTCAGGTTTGTGTCAGAGGAGAGGAGGGATGTGAGGATAGAAGGTGGAGAGGAGCAATCAGAGCCGTTCTGTTCTCTCAGTGTCAGTAAGATCTCCTACACTGTCAGGTAAATGCTGCAAAGTAACATAAAAAAACATACTTTATGCACACAGAGAGGCTGGTTCAAGACAAATGAACTGTGATCTTAAAGCTAAATTGATTTAAAAATAGACTAAGTAATACCTGTGAGTACAGCACTAACTTTTCAGCTCTTTATCTACAGCCGGGAATATATATGTAATACTGGTGCTAACATATCGCTATGTCCATGTGTGTGCTTTAGTGAGCGTGTAGGACCATGGTGGGACTTGCCCTCTTACAAGAAGCGATGGACTCGTCAGATCCTCAATGATGTCTCCTTCCATGTAGACAGTGGGCAAATAATGGGCATACTGGGCAACTCAGGTTCAAATTTCACTTGTCTTTAAGACCTAATATTTAAAAATAATACAAAGTAATTATTTTTTTATGAAGATGCGTTAAAAATATGATCATTTTACTGATTCTTTTCAAATGCAGCATTTGCAAATGCAAAACAGACCAAGAGTTATTGTACTTTATGAACATAATGTTCAGTATGAGTTTATTTGTGTGTGTTCGTCTGTGTGTGTGTGTTCACTTTGCATTGCAAAGGCTCAGGGAAGACAACGCTGTTGGATGCCATCTCAGGAAGGATTGGAAACTGTGGTGCACTTATGGGTGACATCTTCATTAATGGCAGAAAACTGAAGAGAGAAGAGTATCAGGACTGTTTCTCCTACGTCCTGCAGGTAACACCCAAAATCATGTAAACACTCCTCATGAACACACAAATCATCATTCGCAATCACAAAAACTACATTTCCTTAGACATTTTAGAATGAAGCAAACAAACTAAATATAAAAAACTTCAAAACTGGTCTTACACTTCCTCATTATCTAAAACTTTATTCAGTAGCCTGTATGTAACTAAAAAGCAGTTGGAGAGAAATTGACAGCTTATTTTTTACATAATTTACCTACAAAAAAGTTTTTATGCTTTCAAGTTGTCATGTGGTTATACTAACCACCACAAACACTAGATCACAAACACAATAAACATACTACTTTGCATAAACTCCTGAAACGCTGCCCTGGCTTCTGTATGAAATTAACTTAAGACCCTTGTCACCCTCCTTATGCTCTAAATCTCACAATGAGAGGTGCTCATGTGTATCCAAAGCCTGAATTAAAAACACTGGTTTAAAACTGCATTTGCTTCCCTTTAAATCATATTTCTCTTCTTGCTGATAGCACCCCTGCCTCCACCCCTCCTCTGCTCTCTAAGCCTCGTCATTAACTTCCACTGCTAAGCCATAGATGAGGAGCTGATATGAGCTCCTGATATTAAAGTCATTCAGATGAGAGAATACAGGGGAGAGGGATTGGGAAGCAAGCCATATGTTAATTGAGGCAGGCAGCAGGTTCAGCTGCTTGAAGCTGTGTGTGTGTAAGTGTGTTTGTGTGTGCATGCATATCTAAAGCAAAGGTGTATTACAGATGAGTTTTACAGGCATTCGTGAACACACAAGTAAGGAGCTGAATGTTTCCTATATCAATTTATTTACAGGGATGAGCCACAAATGAATGAACATGTATGTTTTACCTGCTAAGGAGTCATTAAGTCTCAAGATATACTGTGGTTTTAATGGGTGATGCATACACAACAGGAAAAAGCAGAGGTGTTTACATGTGCTTCTTGGCATAAATTATTGCTATCCCAGTAGTAGCCTCATAGTTTTAATGTTTTCTCAGAATAAATCCAGTGTCTTGTTGCTGGGGTGTTCTACAAGGTCATATGATGCTTTCTGGGTTTTTAAATGTCCCTCAATGCACAATATACCAGAGTTTTAGCAGTAGGGGTCTTAAACCCCCATACTTAAGAGTCACTGCCATGTAAGATTAGGCTCAAGATATTTTCCTGATTTAACTTACTTTGCTCAAATTAATGTCATTTTATTTGTGAGGTCATATTTTTTTCAGGTCATCCTGTATGAAAGAAGATGGTTGAAAATGGGGAGCATCTTCTTAGTTTTTTCCTTGAGCTCATTAAGGAGCTTTAGGAGAAGTGTATTGAAAAATACAAACCATGTTGGACTGTACCGTTTTGACCAGTCACCTGACCAATAGGACCAGGCCTGGGTTTTCTGCATGGAGATCTTTACCAGAGTGGAACTAAAAGAGATAAATCAGTGAGGGGCACAGCAACAAGTAAACGTAGAGACGAGATTCTGTTTTTAAAAATTAAAGCATGTAAACCCCTTTATACCTATTCCTGAAATGAACTTTTTCCAGGACTATATGGCCTCTTTAGAGTAAGAAAGATTTCCACTGCAAGCTAAACACTTTCTGATATAAAGCGGTCACATGTTTGCCTTACTGGATCTCTCATTTTGTGACTACTTCTCTTTTTAATTTTCTGTTTTGTACTATCACTCTTTTCAAGAGTGATAACTTGCTGAGTTATTTGACAGTGGAGGAGACTCTGACCTACACAGCCCAGCTGGCCCTCCGGAAACACTCGGCTGAAGCAATCAAGAAAAAGGTGACTTGTTTGAGTTATCACCGGTCTTTTTGTTTTATTTAGTTTCTTTCTTTAACTTAAACCTAATTTTCTTTATAATTAAAGGAACAGAAATCTGAAAAAGAATGATGTAGGATTTATATTGACTAGTTTATCAGGATAACATATCCTTGTTTTTTCATTTTTGCTTGTTTGGATCCGTCCAGATCTAATTTTATCCAAAGTAAATCAGTCAGAAATTTTTTACGAGGCTGTAATGCACAGAAATAACTCCATAAATCATTAGTAATAATCATGTACTTGTCATCTGACTTTTGACCACTGGTTCGTATGTAGGTGTTGGCGGTGATGGCTGAGCTGAGTCTAAGTCATGTGGCGCACAGTGTTATTGGAGGTCGGGTTTTTCCGGGCATCTCTGGTGGTGAGAGGAGGAGGGTCTCCATAGCCAGCCAATTACTTCAGGACCCAAGTAAGTTCCTCCTCTTCTGGGATGCACTTGGGAAGAGTTTTTTTTTTCCCCAGATGCTTTATAACATATAACTTAAAATAAAATAAATAAATAAATTAAAGGCTGTTATTACAAATTAAAATCACAATGATGAGATGAACTAAGGTGAAATATCACTTTATCCCTAAATTCTAAAGTCTTCACAGATAATATGTAAAATGGATAATAAATAGCATTAGTTAGAAATGTAAGGCTTTGCACCAGTAATCTATGGGACATAGATTATATATTTTTTTTAAAAAAAGGTTGTAACTCAGTATCAATAGATGCCCCTGAAAGAGGGTCGCAATTATTCAAGTCAAATTTCTTAGGAATGTAGTTAAAGATATGGGAGTCAACATGTGCAGACATGATAAAGTTGAAGTCAACCTTAGGATTTACACATTTGAGATAACAACTCAAAGTTTCATCTTTTTAGTATTGCATTCTAGGCATTGCATGCCTAATTTGTGATGCAACAATTCATTTCAACACTTTATTTATCCTTGAGGGGCAATTTTGAAGGCATGAGGAGCAGCATCATTAAAAGGACATACACAGTGCGAGAACTATCAGTGAGCTCTGCTAAAGTGCTACATGCAGTCAGGGTCAGGACTAGGAGATTGGAACAAAGTGGAGTCAGTGTTCAAGAGCTGAACTGCATTGTGGACAAAGGTGGACCTTCTCCTGTGTTCTGCAGCGTGGACAGCCACGCAAAAGCAGAGTATAGAATGTGTAATGGGTCCTGTATAATCTTGCAAGCTGTGGACACGGACTGTTTGTTGGCTACAGGAGGCAGCCAGAGCACTAACAGGGTATTTAATGATTTTATCTCCCCATGAATGATGCTAGTAACAGCCTTTGCCAGATGTCTCTGCTTACTTGAGAATGTCTCAATCACCTCTTTAGTCTTAGTTAAATTCAACTGAAGATAGGCATCATCATATTAGATGACAAAGTCCTGAGGAGTGGAATTACGGTGTAGGTTGGGAGCAAAGAGCAGAGAGAGCAAGACAGTGTCATAAGCAAATCTGACCAGTTGACAGTTGAGAAGTTCGCAAATGTAAGCCTGGCAATGTTGTTGGGGGTCTCCACATGTGCATGAATGGTCTCCAAGATGGCGTCGTCCACTCCCCTGCAGGGCCCTGTATGCAAACTGTAGTGGGTCTATAAGTAGCTCAACAAACTTGGTGATGGAATCTTTAACAATCCTCTCAATCGCCTTTAACCGGCAAGAAGGTCGGGGCCACGGGCCTCAGGTCATTTAATGCCTTAGTAGAGCCCTTCTTGGGGGTGGGAATCACCATTGAATGTTTCCACTTCAGGAGCACTGTACCGCAGTTCATTGAAGTCTGGAACAGTTGCTGTGAGATCCCCCTGCTGCTCAGTGGGGAGCTTTAGGTGTTATCAGACCCACCTTCAGTGTTGGATTTTGTCCTCCTAAAGGGGCTCTCACCAACTCTTCCCTGCTGAAGGCTGAAGGTGATGGTTGAATCACCAGAGCGAAGTGTGGAGAAGTGTGTTTGAAATTCTGTATTATTGTCCTTTACAAATCTTGAGAAGAATGAGTTGAGATCGGATAAAGATGTGTTGCAGCCATCAACTTAAATGGTTTAATGACTGGATGTTGTACATTTTACAGCCGCCATATTCTTTAGGCGCTGGTATGTAGAACAGAGATTTTCCTGAGTAAAGGAATCCTCCACTGTTCTTATAACCAAGCTTGGCCTTTTTCACAAAGAGGAAATTTTATATTTGATTTACATGGCTGGAGTCAAATAAACTTTAGAGTAAATGCTGTGGATTTTGTACCTAGAAGTGCATTGGGAAGGAATCTTTGACTATATAGGGTGGAGTAAACACAATAAGTGTCACTTACATTTCAAGAAAGACTTGTGTCCTTACCCAACTTGCTTATCAGCTCATTGTGTTTTACATATAAACTGCATGAAACAAGACTTTACTATTGAGAACAGAAGAAAGTTCCCCACATGACCTGTCTCTCACCTCAAGAGTTTTAAAGTCTGCACTGGAAGAAAACAAAAGGATCTAAGTAGGGGACTAAGGAGAGGACAGAGACAGGGATGAAGGAGGAGATGGAGAAGAGTATTAAAGGACTGGGTTATCACACCATGAAAGGAATGAGCAGAAACCCACCTCAGTTAGTGTGTGTGTGTCTTTGCTCATCCCAGGTGTAGTTTATCAGGTCTGCGGTCCTCCAGGGAGGATGAAGGGTCTTAGTCCTCATTCAGGATTAAATGGCTATGAACATACACACATAGGAACTCGGAGTCACGCACGAAGTAATGAGGAGTTCCCATTCGCTGCCTCTCCAATCAACCAGGAAATGAATTAATCTCACAATTAAAGCATCTGCTAATTCCACTCTGCTTTCATAATGCAAAGAGGCAATCTTTTAATTGTCCTAATTAGAGTAATTAACTAAAAATAGGAGAACTCACTTATCTTCACAAGTTAGCTCCACAGAGAGTCCCTCATGTGCCTCTTAATAAGATCATTTAAAAGTTTCCAACTTCCAACAAAAAAAAAAAAGTTACTGTCCTGCCTTTCCTTTCACTTGTGCCCAGTGTTTCACTGTGTGACAATGACGGCAGTGAGGTCACTGGAATGATGTTGTTGCAGGAGTGATCCTATTGGATGAGCCAACCACCGGCCTGGACAGCATGACCGCCAATCAGATCGTGGTGCTGCTGGCAGAGCTGGCCAGGAGGGACCGTATCGTCATAGTAACCATCCATCAACCACGTTCCGAGCTCTTCAGGGTGGGTTTCCAGATTAACTAAAAGAATAAGCAACTGACACTTTCTTTGAAAGACAGATACACAATTTTTTTTATATGTCTAAACTACTGATGTCAAACATAAACTTCAGCAGAACAAGGAATGGGGATTAAAGAGCAATGTAATTAATAAATATGAACTTGATAAATTGTTACAGTGAATAAATGGGCCAGTGTGAAGTGTTCATCTGTATGGTCTCTCAGGTGTTCAGCAGGATAGCAATAATGAGCAGGGGAGAGTTGGTATTCTGTGGGCAACCAGAGGAGATGGTGGACTTCTTCAGCCAGTGTGGATATGAATGTCCAGAGTACTGCAACCCCTTTGATATATATGGTATTACAATCACATAACTCACATGTTTAAACACGTTTTTTTTAATATTACATTTTGTATCATGTGACAATATCTAAAGTATCTTTGCGATATCATTCACATAAAAATATTTAAACTGCATGATGTCTAACAGTTGACTTTACCTCGGTGGACACACGCAGCAGTGAGAGAGAAGCAGTTACATTCAACCGTATGCATGAGATCACTTCATCCTATCAGAGTTCTGCCATCTACCATAGCATGTTGAACAAAATGGAGCAAAGCCTTCAGCAATCAGACAAGCCAGCCATCCCCTTTAAGAGCAAAGAATCACCCAATGGTGCAGCCAAACTTGAAGTTCTGTTCAGGTCAGTACTGTGTCTTCAGTTTCTTTAAAAGCTGAACTGGCATACTAAAAATAGATATTTAACATACAACTGTATTAATGTGTTATTTAGATCAAATGTGGCGGAGAAATTAATTAGTATTTATTAATCATTTATTAAGTTTGCATGTTCTCCCCGTGTATGCGTGAGTTCTCTCCGGGTTCTCCGGCTTCCTCCCACCGTCCAAAGACATGCATGATAGGTTAATTGGTGACTCTAAATTCTCCCTAGGAATGAGTGTGTGCATGAATGGTTGTTTGTCCCTATATATGTTGGCCCTGCGATGGACTGGTGACCTGTCCAGGGTGTACCCACCTTTCACCTGAAACACTGCTGGGATAGGCTCCAGCTTACCCCGCGACTCATAATAGGAATAAGCGGTTCAGATAATGACTGACATGACTAATCATTTATTGTGCTTATCTGTGTATTCACGTGTGTGTTTTGTGTTTTAGGCGCACACTAAGAAACCTTTCCAGAGACAGGATGGGGGTTCTGATGCGTCTGTCCCAGAACCTGATATACGGTCTGTTTGTGGCCTTCTTCGTCATGCATTTAGATGACGATGTCACCAAGGGTGCAGTGCAGGACCGCATTGGCATCATCTATCAGTGTGTTGGTGCTTCACCCTACACTGGCATGCTCAACGCTGTTGCTCTCTGTGAGTTTCAACACCAAACATCCGTGTATGAAGTGGGAAGACTTTTTACTTTCCTTGGCATGAAATAATCAGATTTTATTGGTTACTCATATTGAGGTGACATTACAGTGTATCTAAAAAGATCTGTCTGATAGCATCACCTTTTAAATATGTGCATGAGTTGGATACAATGACATATTGGAAATTCTGAGGTGAACGAGTGCAATCACCTTGGTAAAAGTGATGTGCTACTTAACCTTTTGTCAAGTAGGGTGCTTAAAACATCCTTATCTCAGCTGTGTGAGCTTGCTTATCTTGTGTACAGTAGGTGAAAGTGGTTTTCTGTCTGCATTATTTTTGTTCCCTTTAGCAAAAATAAGTTAAGTGTAGATGTTGTGTAGTAAAAGTGTTTTAAACCAGATTAAGTTATGAATTGTAAACTTGATCAAAGATACAGGGTTAAGTATCAGAAAAAATGCATGCATGAAGCAAAACCTTTCAACTGCAGACTTTAATTTAAATCAATTTATAAGATTTGTAGAAAATTAAAAACTGACCAGCTGAGGTGAAATAATCTCTGCATGATGTTCTGGTGGGAAACTGTTTCATTGGACACTTTAACAGTATAAGAGATCACACAATCTTGTGAATGGTATTGGTATTCCCTGACAGCAGCTGCCTTTCTCAAAGGGATGGTGCACCCTTTCACACTGCAAAAAATGTTCAGGAACAGTTTGAGGAGCATGCATTTCCAATAACAAAAAGACCAAAAAAAAAGGCATATTTTTTAAGTGCTTTTTGGCAGACATAATAAAATCAATCAATCTTTATTCATATAGCACTTTCACATACCACAAGGTACCCAAAGTGCTGCACAGATAAAAAAAAAACAACAACACATAAAAACATCAAAACAACAATAAAACAAACAATAAAAGAAAAAGATAGTAAAAAAGCCTGGCCTAATGATCGTGCTCTCTGGAGTTATAAGCTAATGTAAAAAGATGAGTTTTTAAAAGAGATTTAAAATCATTTAAGGTTCTGGCAGACCTCACAGAAAAAGGGAGATCATTGCAAAGTTTAGGGGCTACCGAGGAAAAAGGTCTGTCCCCTTGAGTCACGAGTCGAGTCCTAGGGACTACAAACCTCATATTATTTTCTGACCTCAGAGCCCTACAGGGACGGCGGTGGTGCAGAAGCTCAGAAAGGTAGAGAGGAGTCAACCCATTTAAACATTTAAAAGTCAAAAGTAAAATTTTAAAATTAATTTTAAAGGAGACAGGCAGCCAGTGAAGGGAGCGCAAAACAGGAGTGATATGCTCTTACCGTCTGGTCCCAGTTAATAGGCGGGCAGCTAAAAGCCCTACAGAGTATTTTTGGACTATATTTAGGGATAAATGAACATTATTCCGTCTAGAGCTCAGTGACCCTGAATGCCTTTTTACCTACAAACCTACAGTGCTTGTGCTATCTTGTATTTAGCACATCCATCGAAGTGTCTTTGTGGCTGTGTGTCCATGGTTTGCTTTTGCTGCTTCTGTGACATGTAATCACAAATATAAATGTTCACATATAAAGACAGACAAAAAGAGCTTAAAAAAAAAGAAAAAAAGCTTCAAAAAGTTCAACTCAGCATTTGTACATCTCCACTAAACTAAGAACTAAAACCAACATCACAGATTTCTCGATAAAAGTCAAAACTGTGTGGACTATTTTGGATTTCTATGCCAAATTTACAGACTGAAATGAGTGATAAATCTTAAATTAGGTGATTTTTTGTGGTGGTTTTTCAAATAATTCAATAAGTAACTGTGTTTTTATAAGCTGTCATGCCCTGGGCAAATTTTTATTTAGCCTACATGTTAAGTTAATTCATTCATATGGAGATGATGACATCTCAGATGACAGATGTTTATTTCTTTTAACATTTTTATATCTACATTTATTTAAGAAACAGAAACTACTGGAGTTTTTATTTTGTCTAGGAGGGCAGAGAGAGGAGGAGTTAAATTTGTATGTGTATGCGTGTGTAAAGGTGATTATTATGAGGTGTGTGTCTTAAAATTGCTATGTCATATACGATTGTGTGTGAAGGCTTGCTCTATTTTAATATGCAGAAAATGTTTTTAATATGTAAAGCACTTTGTTTTGCTGGCTGCATGAAAAGTACTTTATAAATCAAATTTGATTTGATTTGAAGTTTTATATGGTTAGGAATCTTCTCCATGTATTAACTGAGCTTTATGGTTGTAGCTGACAGATACTGAGGATAAAAGAAGCAATAAAACCATGGACTAAGTAGAAATCAAATCCTTTTAGCACTCAAACAGTCAGAGGTAGTGATTGGTTTATCATTCTGACCTTGAATCTGATAGATAATAGCTGATAGATAAACTGAAATGCATCTTTCAAAGAAATGGGTTAATTTAGTTCAGTGGAAAAGCTGCCTGGAAGCTTCTGGATAATTTTGGTTTTCATTGCAGTATTTTGAGAGATTGTTTATTTGATGTAAGACGTTCATTTTAATTGTACATGTGTTAATATACTGACAGTAAACTGCATAATGAAAAGTTTATAGTAGACTTAATCCCATATATTTGTATTTCAGAGACCTAATTTCCACACAGACTGCATTTATTTTTCTCCTTTCTTTCCTACTTATTACACAAAATGTTGAACTCTTTGTCTTTATATCAACAGTCCCTGCATTGCGAGCCATTAGTGATCAGGAGAGTCAGGACGGCCTGTACAGTAAATGGCAAATGTTTTTGGCTTACATTGTCCACATCCTGCCCTTCAGCGTCCTGAGTGTCTTCATCTTTGCCTCCTTTCTTTACTGGTGGGTAAGAAATGTAAAAAATAAAAATAAAAAGCTGCAAATCTTCCCTATAACGTGTTTAAATTTCATTTACTCTTCAACCTTACTGAGAATTTATTAGGTGTTTTGTTGAGCACCAACTCTTTTTGCCTCTTCTTTGTCCCTGCTTGCTGCCCCTCTCTCAGGACGGTGGGGATGCATCCGGAGAGTTTGCGTTTCTTATGTTTTACTGCTGTAGTTCTAGTCCCACATATTATAGGTAAGCTGATAAGATGAAGAGTAAAACATTATTACTGCACACCTGCTCGTCCATGTGATGTTTTCTCACATGGACAAAGCACATACTTAGAGCCTTTTACATTTATTTCAATGGCAGAAATATTCATATCAGTTATCATGTTTATCTTTGCTACAACACTGTTGCCAAAGCTTTAGTGTTTCAGAAATGTCAGTACATGAATATGAATATTAATTAGAAGAAGCTTTTATTGTCCCATTACCACAGTTTTTAGCTAGTTGCATGTTTAATAGATTATTTCTTTTTACATTTTCTCAGGTGAACTGCTGACTGTGGTGCTATTAGGGGTGGTCCAAGACCCAAACATGGTTAACACTGGAGTGGCATTACTCAATATTGCAGGGATCTTGGTGGGATCTGGCTTCCTTAGGTGAGACCCACCCCATCAGTTTTTAATTTTAAGTAACTTGATGTGAAGCCATGTGGAACATGAATGTTTAATAGAAAACTTTTTCAGCTCCTCATTGACAGTGAAGGCATTATAGTGGCAAATGGTAACTTTCCTCTCCTCTCAACAGAAGCACCGAGCAAATGCCTAAAGTATTTCAGTGGCTAAGTTATCTGACCTTCCAGAAATATAGCTGTGAGCTGCTCATAGTCACCGAGTTCCACGATCTTGAATTTACATGCAGTAAGTTGCCATGGCACCATCCTCCGTGTTAACCTCAAAATTATGAGGGATGTGTAATTATGATTACTTACTTGTTTACAGGTTTTAAATATCTGCTATAACATGTCTAACCTCAATGTCTATCTCTGGCAATAGTTTTATGACCATAAATTGTCTGATCTAAAAAGGTTGGTCTGACATTATTCAAGTTGGGGATACTGGTCATATTTTCCCCGTAGGAAATTCTAGTCCTGAACCACAATTAAAATTCACAAGATAAAGTACACCGTATGTTATAAAAGATTACAGATTGTTATCAATACAATTTGCTACACTTCTGCAACAATGCTGAAAGAGTCAGAGCCACATTTTTTTTGATACTCTCATTAAGACTGTATGAGTATGAGTTTAGTGTTCATAAACGCCTGGCAGGTCAGGTAGTAATTTGCCTTAGACATCAAGGCTTTTATTGTCTGGTTTGTATAATTGAACTTGCAAGACATTTCCTTAAGTTGCTGCTGTGTTTTGTGTTGTTACAGATGTTACTAAACCCTTACCAGGAGCGTGTTTGGTCACTCAAGGGAATCAGATAATTGATGAAGGCTATCCTGGTGCTCTATCCCGATTCACATTAGACTTTATTCTCCTGTACTCCTTCCTCCCTGCCTTGGTTCTACTTGGTATAATTGGCTACAAGATCAGGGACAGGCTTGTGCGTCACTAAAACCACAAAAAAAATCATTGGGGTTCTTTTTAAAGCAGAAAGCTGAACTTTAGTTGAAATGGTTAAACCAGATTGACTGTATGATGTTCACAGTTCAGCAGTGATGGCCTACAATGAAGAACTGTGGCTCTAGCTGATCATACTTTAACTATTCTTTCCTACTCTCAAAGAATACTTTTGTTAAAGCGCTTTACATTTTTAAGTATGAAGTCAGTCAGTCCTTCTGTTCAGCCTCAAATTATATTTTAAGTTGCCTTAGACACAAGTAGGATAACAATGCAGGTGTGTATTGAAAAATGGCACTTAGCTGTATTTCTTCAGCTTTCCGATTCTTTTTCCTCTCGACTCATTCATTCATTTAAATCCAAAATTTCAATTTAAAAGTCAAATTTAACATATTTTATATTTTTTACTTCAATACGTAATATTTTTTTACAAACATGTAATTTCTTTATACATCATATCAGCAATATAATTATGGAATAATTTATGTGCATTCAGTCTTTAGTTGGTAGCAGCTTTAATGTTTTCCGGAAACTTATATGACTTCCTAAAGAAAGGATTTATTTTCTGTTGATTATATGTAAATATTTATATACAATCGGTGCTTTTACACTAGTGTAACTGCTATTGCTATGACATTGTGATGCACAAAAGCATCTCTGTGCGAGTATGTACCTGTGTGTCATTATAGTAAAGATTTGGTCCTGGAAATGCCTACTGCAGCGAAACCTACTACAATAGCAGTTCTAAGTACCACAGCAGGTGTTCATATAACCAAATTACCAAACACAATTATACAATTATGTAGTATTTAGTCACAAAACTTTACACATGTAAGGGTGAGGAAGGCTTAGTTCTACTTAGGCTTAGTCCCTCCCATGAGTACTGTGTACTTTGTAATACATCAATGACTAGTGAGCAGTCATGGGGAAATAAAAATGACTTTGTAAACGTCAACTAACATAAAGCTTAAATTAAAAATTGCACATGAATTATTGCCTATTTGAGTTAGTGTAGTATGAGTATTTTGTTTAAATACTGTGACTGTAACGGGTCATTAATAGAAAATAAATGTAATAAAATACACTTGTTTATTTTTCTGTGACACATTTTATTAGTAGGGAAAAAGAATTGTTAGGTTCCATTTGACTATGAGCTCTCTGGATTTAAGAGCTAAAGAAATGAAAGAAAAAAATATATATAACCATAAAACCAAAAAAATAATACAAAATATATATTGTATGTACAATATCATGTGTTGTATGAGTGTAATAAAGTTATCTGTCATGTGTCCAGCTCCAGCCCTTTCCATGACTTGGCGGCATTCTTTTTATACTGATCCAACTCCTGAAAACAGACAAAAACCAAGACAAAACATAATAATTACAATGAAAAATTGCCATGAAAGATAACAGTAAAGCAACTATAAATATTCAAACTGGTTCATAAATAAGTAAAAGTTTCTGTCTTTCACTGATACAAATAAAGATACACAAAAGACTGTTTATGATATCAGCAACATATGAGACTTTTAGATGAAAACAGCACAAGAATTCAAACCTTCAAACTGTTTTAGATTTTGTCATCTTGGTCTTGGTATGTTCATTTCTTATATATACTTGTAATTACATTTGTTAGGTTTCACTGTCAAAAAACTCACTGGGTACACTGGTCTCAGTTTATGTCTAGTCATAGAAGTTTATCACCTTTTTACCTAACAGTTTAAAATTATAAAGGAGGTCAAAGGCCACTTTTCTTCCAATAATCCAGACATGCTTTTCAAACAGGTGTGTTTCATTGTTAAATGACCATCTGGTATTTTTTATAAAAAGGCAGGAATTCAGACCAATCACGTCATGTGTGATTGAATGGCAGAGCAGCATGGCCACTATCAGCGATAACTGTGTGATTCATTCATTTGGGACTTCAAAAGGGTACTACAGTTCAAGTGCCAGAGTGGCACCAAGGCAAGATGGTAAGAGGGCCACTAATCTCTGAGTTTATGACTCCAGTGTGTAAGTGTTATTGCAATCTGTTAATGAGATCAATACAGAAACACTACTAAAACAGGTTACTATAGGACAATCTTTTGGTTGTGTAACCAGTTTTGGTTATGCCAGGACCCTGCATCCTGGCTGTAGTAAAGCTACTACAGACAACTGTTCTGAGATCAAGCCTGGCCCCAGAAGGATTCCTGTGTTAGTTAGTAAAATAAGGAATCTAACACAGTCAACTTGTGGGGTGAATCGATCTAATCTGTTAACTGTTCTATGTATAACTCAGAATACAACAGAGATCAATTCATAAAGTTAGCTGTACTTAATATTAGATCTCTGTCCAACAAGTCACTGTTAGTTAAAGACTTCATCATTTCTCACAGTTAAGATTTTCTTTTCCTGACCGAAACATGGTTAACAGAAGACACAAGTGCTACAGTTCTTAATGAAACAGCACCCCTCATTTTAGTTTTATGAATAAATGTCAAAATGGGAAGAAAGGGGGAGGAGAAGAAGCCTTATTTAAAGATTCATTCCAGTGTAATAAGATTTCATTTGGTAATTTCACTTCTTTTGAATAGCTTAGTTTTATTTTAAGGAGCGTTTCAAAAATCCTATTTTAAATCGTCTACAGAAGTCCAGGACACTGTGCAAATTTTATTGATGAATATTCTGAATTATTGTCAGTTATCTCTACTGATTTTAACCATTTTATCTTAACTGGGGATTTTAACATTCACACAGATAACATGGTGGATGGTAATGTCAAGGAATTTTCTTCTATATTGGACATGTTTGGTTTAGCGCAACATGTAAAAGAACCGGCACACATTCGAGGTCACATTCTGGACCTGGTTGTTCCAAAAGGTGTTGACATTTCTACTGTTGCGGTCACTGACTTGGTCTTGTCTGACCATGACAGTAATTGATAGACAGTCAATATCACTACACGGCTAATCTGCCTGTCAAGTTTAAAATCAATGTTCATTTTATAAGGAGATTTGAAATTAGAAATCCTGCTTTATTTATTTCTTGCTAAAACACTTACATTTTTTTAGACCTGCTCAAAACTACCAAACAGTCAATCAGTTTAAAGGATTTTTACCCTTTAAATGCCAGTTTATTCATCCATCCATCCATCCATTATCTGCCGCTTATCCGGAGCCGGGTCGCGGGGGCAGCGGCCTAAGCAGGTAAACCAAGACTTCCTTCTCCCCCGCCACATTCACCAGCTCATCCGGAGGGATCCCGAGGCGTTCCCAGGCCAGCCGAGAGATGTAGTCCATCCAGCGTGT
>JBAMHW010000018.1:22005087-22029433 GCA_037177495.1 Rhadinocentrus ornatus | reverse complement strand
GCCTTTTACTATTTCTTAATATCTGTAATGCTTTTGTTTTATGTAAAGCACTTTGAATTGTCCTGTACATGGAATGTACTATACAAGTAAACTGCCTTGCCTAATGTCAATAAACTCAGGTAAACTTTCCATATTTAAACAAAAAAATAAAAAGAAACGTGAAATGCTATAAACCATGGTAAAATTCTTAAAGAGCATACAACTGAGGGTACCAAATTATCGCAATGATTATAGAGTGATTATAGAGTTGCTAGGATGGCAGAGAGCCCCCCCTGTCTGAGCTGCCAAATGGTAAAACTGGTGCTATGTCACACTGATTTCCATTTTCTATTAAATGCCCTTATGATTTATTATCTATCAAAGGTTGCTGTAATTTACATGGGGGACAAGGGTAAAGGACACTAAGCAGAGATAAATGTAAAGGAATTTCTGATGGGCACTGATTGGCCACCACACTACCAACTCTTAAGTCATAAATCTGACTGTACTCTGTTTAAAACCATTTGCCTATGGTCTGTCTGAAATGATAATATTGCGTGCTTTGTTACAAAGTTCACAAAACTATAAAAGTAAAGAAATAAGAAAATGTGTTACCTGATCTTTCTGGACTCTCATGGCATCAATCTGAGGCTCACTGTACTGTGGGTCTTTGGCTGGATCCTTTAGTTCTCTCTGGTCACTGGTACTCTGCAAAGACAAAGTCTTTGAAGGAGCTCTTGATCTTGAATTACACAAATAAAAATCCTACAGACATTTACTGAAACTTGAGAGACTAAAATAATTTTGTTTTGCAAAGCTGATATAGAAGAAGGTAATGCCAGAGACTGAACTACCTCATGGGGAAAGACTCGTTCAAACACTTTCTTCCAGAGGTCCTTTGGGTTTTTAGCATGCAGAGAAGTTATATCCACATCAACAGTAGGAGGAGCGCCTTAATATAGGAAATGTATATAAAACACAAAATCACACGCTTCTTTTCACATCAATAAATATTATACCAAAGAAGGGCTTAAAGTTCGGTCTTTCCTTTAGCAAAGCGCAATAACAGCTCTTGTAAATTATCTAATGCATTACTGTTTTGGCCACTCAGTAGTGTTGTGCTCACCTATTTGGCTGAAAGAGTCTGAGCCTGCTGGAATGATGAGAGGTTTGTTGGGATCACAGGACACAGTTTTCCTGGTTGCAACATGAAGAAAAATAAGAAAAACACTATGAAAACCCAAAGCATTTCTTATTTCGTTCCACATTATTGAGTCCTCCTCATTTTTTTATATCAACAAAAGTAGACCAAGTGACCAAAGTACCTCTCTGTAATCGAGTACCTTAACAACAACACCTCAAGCAGCAGCATTTACAATAAGCATACAGTTGAAATGACAGCTCTCTAAAATTGTTTTAACATTAATACAACAATTACAGATGCATTAGACCTCACTAGTTTCAGATGGGGCAACAAATAAATCGGCTACTAAATGAAGAATTCATTTTGAACTCTTGAAAATATTTTCATAAGAGCCTGCTTATCTTAAGACTTAAAATAACTGCTGAAAATTACAACATTTTACATTATCCAAATGATTTATAGATAAATATGAATTGAAATAAAAAGGAACTTGCTTTTGTTTTAGTGATAATGTTAAAATGACACTAAAACTCCATACTGGTGGTTCACTACCGCTTTGTGTATTAATCGTGTTACTTTTCTTACCCCTTGTCTAAACCAAATGCCAGATGTGTGAAAAAGCTCTTGGTTTTTGACACGAGGCTCTCAGATTTGATGCTACTGAACTACGGAAAAAAACAACAGACACAGATTTAGATAAACAATTTAAAGTAACAACAGACTTAAAATTAACAAAAAGAAAACATACACATTAGTCTTTTCAATCAAAACCTCTGAAAAATGTCAGTTCTGTATGTTGCGTGAAATGTAGCAGTGCACTTACAACGAGAGACGCTGCGTAGTAGTGGGCAATAAAACGCAATGTTTTACTAACCACTTTCTTCTTGTCAGAGTCTAATTCCTGAAACACAAGTGAAATACTCACTCTATACAGGTCACAAAATAAACCAGATTCCAAGAAGACATTAAGAGATAAAACTGGCTCTATTTTTTACCTTTGACTCCAGATGAGTCTTTTTTAACAACTTCTCCAGTACCAGTCAAAGGTTTGGACACACGTTTCCATTAAATCTAATGGGAACGTGTGTCCAAAGCAGTACAAAACACGACATTTCATTTAGCCACCAACTGAACTGGTAATGCTGAAGTGTGTATCTTACCTGAAAGAGGTCATACTTGCTGCCGATGATAAGCAGAGGAACAGGAAATGGATTGATCAGTTCTTTGTCCTGTAGAAACAATCAGAGTTCAATCATCTGAAAAAAAAAATTCTTTTATCTATAAGAAAAGCCCTTACACGTATAACTTCTGTTAACTTGAATTAACACTGTAAGGGGAAGGGGGAGTTTGGTTCTTTTTTTTTATGTATAAAAATAGCTGATTTGCACCTTGTTTGTTAGTAGTACATTTTTCACATTTCCCTTTGACAAGGAGCAATTTCTAAGTGCTTGAGACAAAAGTCATTCATGCAGTTGAAACACACATCAAAGATGCTGCTATAGAATACTACACAAATACACTGGCCAGTTGAATTGATCGTACAGGGTGGTTTTTAGGTAAGACACGTCCTGCAGGGGGGACTGGCGTCTGGTGTTTTGCACTGTGTTTGGACTTCTGTGCTTGCTGTGCCTGGGAGAAGACTTTATCCAACTGAGCTTGTGTAGCCTGCAGCAGCTTTTCCATGGTCCCCCACAGAGTGTTGAGTTTAGACAGGTCCAGAATGAGTATGACAGAAAGACACCTAAGAAAAGACAGGGAGGATGTTGTACTATGGCAGGATACATATGGAAAGATGTTGCACATTTACTGGCATGACATTACATTTAAGAGTATACTTATACTAAACACGCATGCTAAAGTCTAAAATATGTGGAAAAAAGTCTGCATAATGTCAAGCACTACGTCTTTTAAATCACCACAGCTAAATAATACTTAAGGATGTGTTTTAGGGACCCTACCTGATGCTGAGAGGAGTAATGGGTATCTGAACCAGGTCTGAAAGAGAAGTCCCTCCTCCCAGCTCCCACAGGTGGGCTATATCTTTGGGCTAAAAGAGAAAACCACCAAACTATCAGTTATATCCTGCAAGTTATACATTATCTCCATAACTGTACACATCTTCTGTATTTCTTAACCATTTACTAAAAACAACATAGGCATATATAATGCAACAAACGGCTGTATGCAGAAGTCTGGGCACCCCTAGCTTCCGGACAACACGGGCAATGGCTAAACCTTTAGCTTGATCTTGTTGAGACTGCCCACTGTTGGTTTTGGAATACATATAACATTATTATTCTGCCACTAAACACATCCTTGCATTAGCTTTAGGTGTATACTGACAGTAATATTTGTTTCCACTGTAATACAGTTTAATACATTCTTTCTTCTACTAGTGAACTGCTCTCTGTGCCACTAGTTGCAGCACAAATTTAATGGATGAGCCCAATTCTTAATAGTTGGAAGTGTTGGGTTTTTTATTTGTTTTTTTAATCAAATTATTTTTTTTTTCTTTTAACACCTTTCCTCAATGTTTGTTTAGATATTCAAGAGGAATATTTTTTCTAATGATTTTCATGCTTGTACAGGTGTTGCTTGTGATGGAATTTAGATTCTTGATATTTATTAAGTTACCCTGACTTTATTTCTTAATCATATCCCCTTAAACAATGTAAGATCCAGCTTCTCTATGTCTGGGTTTCATCCTAGGAGGTGTTTGGAGGTGGGAAACTGGGCCACCATGACACCATTGCACCGTGGCTTGAATACTGGAAATAATGGTGAATTTAGGTCTTTTTGCTAAGCTCTTCGCAAGGGTTAACTTTCCGCACATCTCTTTAAAGTAATCACAACATATTATTAGCTATGTGCCATTATCCCATTAATAAGAGTGATATTAAAAGGTCTGACAGTGTGTAAACTTTTTTGTTGGTAGTCTTACTGTGTTGTGTCCCCGAGCTCGTCTACCAAAAGTGTACTCAAGTGCAAGAGTTGGCTTTGGTGATTCATCCCTGGTGGATTAAAATCTGTATTATTTCAGTGCAACAGTGCAACAAACTATATCAAAGAAAATTTACCTCACAAACTTAGGGTACTATCGGTCTTACCGCTTAAAAATTTAGCAATTTTATTAGTGTTGATAATAAAATATCAAGAAAAACGCTGGACACTCTGGAAACTGACTAGTTTAACAGTGCGTTGGGTTAAAAGAAACAAAAAAAAAACTTTAGCTTAGGTCTAAAGACAGAATACTAAAATTAGATGTTGACATGTTAGGTGCGCATCAAGCCTACACACATGCTCACCTGTCAAGACATCTAAGCAGAATAGACGTTTTACCCTGAAAAACAAACAAACATGGCGAGCTTAAGCTGTCATTTGTTACAGACATGAGTTAGAGTGTGTACAGTTTTTCTATTGGAAAATAATTCATATATTGTATATGGTTTGACATCATGCTAAACAAACCCCAGCCCTGCTCCCCATCAGAAACACGCTCCGCTCGTTTACTGTCTCTCCCCGGTCCTCCTCCCCACCTCCACCGTCCCGACTCTGGACCTCCGCCGCAGCCAGCTCCCATAGTGTGTCTGAGCTGGCGAATAAAAGACAAAAGCTTCGCGTCGTTCGAAAGACAAACGTACTGTTTATGTTTATTCAATACCCCATATGGTTCTAAAATCACAAGACATTAACTCTCACCTTACTTTCGGCATGAACCTTGATTATCAAGCTGATCAGCTAGCTAAACAGTAAGAACAGAACCGTGAAGCGTTGCCAGAGTAACGGCGGTTCTTCTTCTGGTGTTTACTGGTGGTTGGTAAACAACGTTATGGTACATTACCGCCACCAACTGGTGGATTAAGACATAAAAATTTGCACAATAAGTGAACGAAAAAAACACCCCCCATATCGTTGATATTCTTTTAATCAGACCACATACTCACAGATAACGAAATAATATTTTATAATATACATTTCCTAAATTGTTCAATTAAACATCTGGAATTTCAAAATGCTTCTTTTTCCTGTATTAATCTTTATCCCTTGGTTGATATTTCTTACACTTATCAAGACATCTCTTATTTCTTCTTGACTAAAAATTTTTAATTTACCTAAGCCATATTTACCCATTATGTATATGTCTCTATATTATCCTTTTATATCTCGTTTTTCCAGTTAACCTAACCTCTTCCACTTTCCTTTGAATTCTATAAAGCTGTTGTTCTTTTCTCGTTTTCTTATTGCTTTTGGCATCTTTCCTTCATTCTACTCTTAATACTTTGTACTTCTGCTTTACTATAGCTCACTGTTAAATTAATGGTGCTTCTTTATTTTTTCAGTTACATCTTTGTGCACATTACAGTAAATGTAGTGCATTCGATGAGCCTGTCATCTCTGTAATTACTCCTTTAAGCAAACGCCAGTTGATGCAAGGATATTTTTAAAATATAAAATCTCTGCCTTTTAATCTTCCAAAGGATCACAACTTTATTACTGACAATCCAATGAAATACAATCAGTGCTTTTTACAGGAGACGCAGTCATCCTTTTCATCAGAACTTTAACGAGTTATGGTCCAATCATTAACTGAAATTTTTTTTGGCAAATAAACAAACTTACTCCAGTTGGTTAGAAAAGTTAAGGTACAGAAAAAGTCAACGTAACACACACACACTATTTGTTTATATATATATATATATATATATATAAATAATGGAGTACTGTAAATGAAATTATGGCATGTCTACAATATAGGCTTCTTGAAGGAGAATGAAGATCCTTGTGGAATAACAAGCAGTCCTTTGTTCATGATCTGATGATCTTTCAAATATGTTTGCTGTGGAAGTCCTGAATCACTTGAAATGCTGTTCAGAAAAGTCCATTAAACTGCAAAGCAAAGTTATGGTAGATGGTCTCTTTACAAACAAAGATGCAATCACAAAATCTGTCATGTCTTTTTTCGTGGTTCATCGCAATAGGGTACATTTTCCAGCAGGAGGCTCTCTCTGGGTCGAAGCACTGTCACATATAGGAAGGATGAGAAAAAAATGCAGTGTATTATTTGGGAAAATCATCTAAATATATCAGAAAAATTCTCATTTCTGGGATATGCTGTATTCTTTCAATGTACAAATTGCTTTAGTTTGACAGCATTTAAAAAATATATATTTTCAGCCAAGAGAATTGAAAAGTCATACAAAGCTTGTTTTCTTCAACATGTTCCACTTGTAGAACGACCTGACGAAGAACAGTTTCCACATCTGAGCCCATTTTAATCATCTGTTAAAAATACAAAGTAACATGATGTAAAGGATAAACAGATTATAAGAGAGTTGGGCTCTAGTTTTACCCAAAAATCTTTTGTCTCTTTAGTCTTTTTTAAATTAGCATTTTACCATGCCAATATTGAGATAACTGTTGGGTTGCCTCACTTTCTGCATGTAACTAAGAGTTGCTGTTGGTTAAAAAGTACCTGAACCATCCCTCTCCACAAATTTTATTTAAAATGTTCAGGATAGTGGAGGACATGTCAACTCCTCCCTCCTTCAACTATCATTTTTTGTTTGACAAGTAATATCCGACACAACTTTTAAGAAGACAAGGCTGCTGCCTTAAGAAAGTCTATGATGCAAAGCATTTCAGACTCCAAAGCAATAATAAACTATAGTTTTTTGTTGAATGTACTTTTAAAAATAAAACTGCCAATATGATTAACAAGACTTGTGTAATCTGACATTTCAGCAATAGTGCTGACAGAAAATGGCTATTGTACCTTCTGAATGCTTTCTTCTGATGTCTCATCTTTGTTTTTCCGGAATTCCTCGTTGATCTTTAGCCTTGCAGCTTTGACAAAGAAAACATCTGCATTTGATAACTGCAGAGCATACATTTAAACTCATGGCCAGTAAGTTTGTTAAACATCATGCCTTAAGTCACATTTTGTCTGCAATCTGCTGGATAACTCACCAGACAGTGCCCTTTCATCATCTCTAAACACAGCCATCCTCGTTCTGTGTAGCGATTTAAACACGCTTAGAACCTGCATGTATACACATAGTCAGCTTCTAGCTATCCCTGAGACAGCTGTTACATGGACTGAAAGAGCAATATCATGTAATTAGCAATATCCAAGGGTTTAAGATACTTCATCTAATATAAAAAAAATAGATTATCTAGACTCAACTAAAGGTGCTTAAATGAAACACTGCTTTAAAATAATTATTGCAATACAACACAGACATGTCCCATCCTCACCTTCAAACGAGTCCCCATGTTGAGCGCTTGTACTCACTTCCGCTGCACGCAGACGTAAGAAGGGAAAAGTCCGCGTTGCCCAATCAACATAGACTTACGTATTCTTGTGGCCAATCAACGTTTAGTGTATTTTTACTGAACCGAAAGTGGCTCTTGAACCCGCACTCGCACAGCCTGCCACTTGTCTGCGCAAATATGGCTGATGAAACAGCGAAAGCGCAGACAGCAAAACCTAGCGAAAACACTATATTTGGAAAAATTGTACGCAAAGAGATTCCTGTCAACCTAATATACGAAGATGACCAGGTATGCAGTGAAAACGTTCACTCATGGGCTAATTTAATGCGGCTCGGCTGCACTTCCGACATTAAGCTAATGTTAGCCCCATGCTAGATTTGCAGTAACGGTATTAGGTTTGTTATTAACATGCCATGTGTAAGTTACCAATAGCACAATAAACCAACTCAGAAAATAAAAGTCTACAGATTACAGAAATGACACAGTTAGTCCCAATTAGTAAAATTGATTTGAAAACTGGCTTCTGTGCACGGTTAAGTTTTTGTTCTGCATGGTTTATGTCACTGCACGTCTCCTTTGCTAACACTTGGCGTCTGTGGTTGGCTCCCCAGAAAGTGATATGGTCCGATTGCAGGCAGGAGTGTGAAGCCTCTGTCTTGTGCTTGTAGAATATGTATAACCCATTAAGAAAGCATTCTTCGGTTGTGTGGTCATTAATAGCAAGTAACGTTTTTGAGGCACATTTTAAGAAATACGGAGTAATTTAATCTTGAACCGTCAGTAGTGCAGGTTTTCATTTGGTGTCTTAAATAAAACTTTTTTTTAGTATTTTTAAATGTAGTAACATTCAGCAAAGAAAGCTGCCTTACATATTTTTGCAGTATTACTCCTGAATGTTATGCTCTTCCTGGCTTCCTGCACATTAACAATTTGTCCTTTCTTTTATCTTTATTTCTTTTTCAGTGTGTTGCCTTCCCCGATATTTCTCCTCAAGCTCCCACACACATTCTAGTTGTCCCCAAAAAGCCAATTGTTCAGCTGTCACAAGCCGAGGATAGTGATGCTGCAGTAAGTATGACTGAGCTTTACTTAAAACGCTTTCTGCCAGTTACCACTAGAGGGAGCCATTTACTACAACTTTATCTGAACCCCATTTTAATCAGAATTCCTTTCTCATGTATTTTTTGGTCTCTATTATCCAACAATTCTCTTTCTGTTATTTTAGTTGTTGGGTCACATGATGTTAGTCGCAAAGAAGTGTGCTCAAGATGCAGGTCTATCTAAAGGCTACAGGATTGTCATTAATGATGGGCCGGACGGTGGTCAGTCAGTCTACCACATCCACATCCATGTTCTGGGTGGACGCACTATGGGGTGGCCCCCTGGCTAATCTCCATCTACTTGCACAGGCCACTTTGCCATCTTAATGTCTGCTGTCTGACATATTTTACTGTTCATTGAAGGGGAAACAAGATTCAAACAAAAATTCCTCAGCGATAATAAAGTTCACAACAACAAAGTCTTTCTTGTCTTTCTTACACCAAGCTGTTAAATGCCTTTATTTATTTTTAATATGTGCATACTGTTTGGACTTCAGGTCATGTCTTTTGCAAACTTACATTTTTAGGAAAGAACAAGTTTGCTTCCTCTGTAAGGAGATCTATCAGTGCAGCTGAAAAGTGTTATTCACAGTTGAGTTGACAACACATTATATAAAGATTTGCCAGCCATTAAGTCATACGGATCTCAGTACTAGATCCCTGGTACTGAGATTTTAGTTGATCTCGTTTGAATGTGCTCACTAATAAGAATACGTTGAAGGAGATGTGTTGTTGCTGTGCCTCCATGTTCAGGCAACATAAAGGGGTTGCTGAGTCATTTGCATTTTGAATTGACACTTGATTAATTGCCTCAAGCTTAGAGGGATCTGCTTCTTTTTAGTAAGAATGATTAAAAACAACTCTGGATGTACACCCCACCATGTGTTTTTGTTCATCTTTTAATAAATCCAGTTTTAGAACAGATGCAAATGCAGGCTCTTTAGCAGTGTGGATGTTGTGTTGTTTTGATTTTAAAAAGTAGCACCATGGAAATCCTAATCTGAGATGAAGTTTGTGTCAAGGAAGTAAAACTTGTGCTGCACACAAATCTATATTCATGTCTGCACAACTATTAACACAGAGGCAAGTGAATGGCTCTGTTTTTATTAACAGTAGGAACCAATGCAGATAGTTGAACAAATATAAAATGCATGAAACATTAAAACAAAAAAATAAATAAAAAGGTTTTCTTTACAAAAATAATAAAAAAAATGTACAAAGAACACTGATCTGATGACACATCATTTAAAAATAAACATGTACCTAGGATTCACAGTCCCCTAACTTTTTTTATGATAAAATGGGGAAGGGGAGAAAACAAGAAACAAAAGAATTAGAGGCTTTGTTTCAACAGAGCTTCAGAGGCAATGCAGTCACTTCTGATATCAGGTAGAGTGATGCCCGTCAGCTTCTTCATTTCGTCTGCATGGATAAACAATGTGATGTGCAAAATAGGGATTTTAAAAAAATTATTTTTAGTCAACTACGTTCTTTTAATCAATGCCCTGCTATTGTCAAAATGGGCACTTAAGAGGCATTGCAAATATGTTTACAGTACAGAGAGAAGGAAATGAACACATATTCTGGTACCTAATTCACTATTGTCAGAGTATCTAAATACAAATACATTGCCTTAAAGTCATCATACTCTAGTCTAGACACAGACTACAAGCGAAAGAGCTTCAGAAAATGGTTAGTTTCCATAAAGTTACTACAAAAGCAGCAAAGTCGATGAGAAGTAGGTTAATTATACAGAAGTATACTGGAGCTTCCCCCCTTGGTAAAAACAACAATGAGCCACCTTCGGTATTTACACGGATGTGAAGCCACATTACAAAAACAATTCATAAACAGTAGAGGTGCTTATTACAAAAAAAAATAATAAAACTAATAAAAGGCCTTTTTGTGAGTTGCTCACTTTTTGATGGCACATTTAATAAAACTAATTCCAGCAGCTTTTTCATGTTCAGCTTTTGTGTTCTTCAGTGACAAAAAGATCAAACCATTAAAGACTGCAGCAGCAATTATCTAAATATTGTAAATTATTTCTTTGAAACACTTTGAAACTCAGAAGTCACATCAGCTGTGACCAGAAAAAGTATAAAACAGCCAATTAGAAATAAAATATACTCCAGTAAAAGTTAGCTAAGGATATAGACAATAGCATTTTTCTTCAATGAATAAGCTGCCTGAATCTTTGATTTGTTGACACAAAATGGGTCTTGACATTCAGTAAAATATGTGAACTGCAAAAGAAGTTGACATCAAATTGAATTGCAATATTAGCTTTTGCATAACAGATTAATTTCAGGATCGTTCTATTGTTGGAAAATGACTATACAAAGAAACATGTCAACTTTGGTAAGTAACTATAATCATTGGTTTCCCTAAAAGCTGCTACTGCTGAGTACAACCACCGTTGGATTTTTAGTATGATCAACACAGACTAACCTGCAGTTATATCCTGCAGATGCTACTGCAAGGACAAACCGTTTCCCGCTACTCTGAAGGAAGGAAGTAAACTTGGAGGTGGAGTGGCATTAAAAATCTGAAAATGTTTCAGATGGCTCAATGGACGGTTACAATTCTGTAATATATATGTAAATAAATTTGCAATTCTGCATAATTTCAGAAATAATCTTAACAGTTGCAAACATAAAGCATGTATACTTAATGTGGTTTGTCAGGGTGGTTATTTAAGGCTGCTGAAATATTCTTTGCAACAAACTCTAGGTTATAAATTATTGCAGTTGTATTTCATTACAGTGTAAATAAAACATGTAAAGAAAGTGTTATTTTACAATGCATTCAGTTTGTCTGAAGGTACTGTTCAAAACTGTTTTGAATAATTCATTGGGGGGACAGGAGGTTATGCTGCTACTATTGTTGATGAGTTTTAAGGCATGTCCTTAGTTTAGGAGGAAGGGTCCAGACACATGAAAAAGGCAAGAGGAGTGAAGGAGAGTGAACAACCACAGGATCTGTCAACCAGGATGTCAGGTAGGCCAGGGAGCATTAACAGTTGGAGGATGAGATGTTATGGTCAGTGTATTTATGGGTCACTTTCTGTGTGAGAGTATGTCCGTGGTGCATCAGTAGAGGATTAGAGTAGAGCATAAAAGTCAGTTTAAGCACTTCATTTCTGGCCAGGATATCTATTTTTGACTAAATCATAATCCAAAATGTTGCAGCCAGCAGAATGGACACTTGTTTTGTTGTTAGAAACACTGATCACCAGCCACCTGCAATCCAGACTCATGTTTATTCACATCATCTTTACTTAAGAGTCCCTTCATATATTTATTTTTGTGCGATGGCCTCCTCTCCGCTTGGCCTCATGCGGTTAAAGGGCAGCCCTCCGACTCCCGCTAACCCCAAACCCCCACTGTTGTCTTGTGCAGTCTTCTCTGTGCTGGCAAAGGTAGTCTGTACTCTGGAGGAGGCTGCTGAACCTCCAGGCCCAGAAAGGATCTCCGGCAGTGATTCTTTGGCTGGGGGTGCTGACCCTGGGCTGGTGGCAGAGGAAGAAATTGTTTTGGCGGTTTGGGGCTTGGTCGGGGTGGTGGGGCTGGTTAGGCCAAGACTGGCCAATGCATCCAAAGTCCCATCTGGGTCTACCATCACATTGATCACTAAAAAAGGGAGAAGGTTTGTGGTTTGCCATAGTACATATTTTATCGTAGGAGAAATATTTCAGGCTTGAGGCTAAGCAAGACACAGCTTACAATCTAATGTACAGCAGCTTCTTCATTCTCCTACACACATATTGATTACAGATTTTGCAGCACTGAGCATCTAAAATATTTATCTCTAATTTTTGCTACTTTCTCTTAATATTATCACAATCCTCAATAATAACTATAAATAAAGAAATCATAATGCCTAATGTCAAAATGCGGGTTAGAGGTGTGCAGTTGTCTTCTGATTTACCTTGGAGCTGCTTCTCGACTCTCTTCAGTTCCAGCAGAATTGAAGAAATTTCCTGCAGAGAGAAGAAGAAATATTGACAAAACTATTAGCTTCCTCTAATAAAGGAATTTTATTGATATGAAAAATCATTTACACAGATAAGTTTCAATACCTTGTTGGAGGTTTTAAGGAGTGGCGCGTCACTCTCTGATCTCAGTTTACTCTCAATTTCATCCCAGTTCCTGTCCTTATCCTTGAACAAGATCCTGGAGAGAAAGGTGTTTGTCTTCAAAGGTGTTTTTTTTTTTTTTTCTTACACATAGCAGACTCACAGCACAACAAGAAGCAGATTAACTCTAAAAAACATAGATACTAATGGAAGATTAAAATATCACAAAGCAGAATCACCTGATCTTTCCTGCTGTTTTGTCAACAGAGTGTCTGATCTTGGATGACAGCTGAGAAACTGAGTGGATAAGCAGGCTGTCCAACACCGCCTGAACACACACAGGGAAAGAAATTCACTGTGACAAATGACAGCTTAAAAGTGAATGCAGAATGCTCCTGGAAAGTCTCTTTGTGGTGTCATTTAGCTTCAGGTTGCCCCTCACCTCCTCTCGGTTCCAGGTGCGTCTCCTCAAGGCTCGAGGCTCCAGACTGTCAGGAGCTCGTGGTCGGTGCTCCACTGGTTTACCGTTAATCTCTGGTGCCTTATTGGTTGTAATAATAGGAGGGATCTTCCTAAAGTTGAGGCTCTCGTCAAACACCCGATCCACCAACTGGGCCAAGATAGGGAGAGATGTAAGAGAAAAAGAAGAGGCAAGTAAATTAAAGTTTTCTCTCTAGTATAACCCCATTTAGATTTTACAGTTAAGATAGAGAAATAAAGGAACACTGCAAACAAAAAATGTAAAACTAATACTGCTCTTATGACAAAAAAGAGGCAAATTAGGGAATAAAAGTGCAGCAAATGGAGTATAATAGATGAATTCCTCTAACAGCAGATGAAAGCTATGAAGCAGCAGAGAGGCAGCCGCAAGTTATGAATTTGTTATGGAAGCTTTAAAGCAGCAGAAGAAAGGAAGAAGAAAATATTGGGCACCTTTTTCATACTCTCCTGTATGTCCGGCTGCGTGGGACGTGCAGGGCCTACCTCTTCCCGGGTATCAATGGTTGATCCCGGGGTGGTGGCAGCTGTGCTGACGGTGGTGCTGGGTGCGGTGCCAGATGAGCTGACTGAGTCGATTTCACCAGCCACATCATGGATCTCGCGAGCCAGGATGGCCAAATCCTTAGCCAGGTCCTGGCTGATCCTGCGCACACAGGGGAATAACCTGTTAACCATCAGACAGGGTTCTTTAGGATGCAGGGTAAACACGCTTTGAAGACAACAGTACAACACAAACATATCATTTAGGTTTATATCAACTAATGAATCAGTCTTTAACCATTTATTTATGATCAATACCTGGCTATCTCTTCGCTGTGTGTTGTCCAGTCCCTGATGTACTCCTCTTGCTCTTTCATGCGATGTTTGATCCCAACCCCACCAGGACCTGGCACCACGCCTGACCCTGAGCTTGTGGTGGTGCTCAGTCTCGAGCTGCGATGTGGGACAAGATGATGAGGTCGAACGTGAGCGCGAGCTCCATGTTTTGGAGAATTCCGGCTGGAGCCAAACTCTTCCTCAGAGGTGGAACCATATTCTGGTGGCAGACGCCTCCACCTGTTGCTGCTGGACACTGTAAGGGGAATGGAAAGAGAATATTACGAGTTACTAAACATTAGTGCACAAAAAACATCTAGTTTTTGCACATCAATAAACAAGCGTGCAAACATGAGAGACTTTGTTACTCAGGAAGCCTCCAGTCATTCCTGCTTTCATCTGACAGAAGCAGAATGTTGCAAACAGGACAGGAAAATGGATTCATATTATCTGCGACATATGTTCCTGAACTTCCCTTTTGAGCCAAAAGAGAGAGAAAAAAAAATGTAAATAGTATTTTTAGTAAAAGCAGAATAAACTGTTGATAATAAAACTACATTAAATATAAAAACATCCGGAAATATAAAAGTTCTCTAGATGAGCAGCCAACAAAAGAATTCATAAAAGTATTTATGCACGAAACAAGGAGGATGCTGCATGTCATGTTTCAAAATGCTCACATATAGACTTGATTAGTGTAGCTACACTATGATGAAGCAACAATGTGCTTTATGAGTCTCTGTGGGGTAAAATGGGGCAAAGTATTATTGTATGAATTATTGTGTCACCATCATAGTGTTACTTAATGGAGTTCTAGGAGGAAACACAAAGTTATCATTGATTTTTTTGTTAGAACTGGGTCATTATAAAATATAAAATTCTTTTACTCAGGGGTTCCCAAACTGGGGGGGGGGCAATGACAGGGGGGCACAGCAAGGCTAAATAAAACTTATAGTTTTACACTGCCAGCAAAACATGGACAAATTTATGAAAGTAACAATGTGCAAACAATGATGAATCAAAAACAGATATCTCAACTACTAAAAACAAACTGGTTTAAACAATGTCACACTATAGCAGATGAGCTGATCGTTCCTTCTGCCACTGACATGGTTTTCACTGTAGTTAACGAAGAAGCAGCCAATAAATTAAAGACTATTTTGTGGCACATTTCTTCACACGTTTCTTTTAAGCTTTGAGGTGCATGTGGGACTGGGATCAGGGGGGCTTGACATTATTATTGCCAATGAAAAGGGGGCCCTGCAAAAAAAAGTTTGGGAACCACTGCTTTAACTAATTAAAATGACTGAACTCTTTATTTAAATATCCTGTTTTTTGGTTTAACTAATTTTGCCCTCAGCTTCCATAGCTGTGACCCAGGTCTGACATGTGCACACACACACACACACACTGCACAAAAGTAGTCTGATTAGGTTCTTTGGTTCTAGTACAGTACCCATCAGCTCTTCCTCTGCATCACCATCTGCAGGTTCGGGCTGTGGGCTCTCTGGACGATGAAAACCAATGCACAAGTTCATCACAATACGGTGAAAATGTTTAAAAAAAATGTTTACACATCAACAACAAGGAATGGAAAGCTAGATTTTGCTTTAAATAATTTTCACCACGCCACATAATATATTTCTGTGAAATAGATTTATGCTGACTCATCTTGTTTATGAGAACAGCCATTGACTTGCTCACCTGTGGGCGAGCAGTATCCAGATGTACTGGTCTTCGTCTTGGTCTCGTTCAGCTTGGACACACTGTTGGCTCTCATCCTGGGGATCAGTCTGTTCTCTGTAGGTGTGGATGAGCGCAGGCCGAGACGCAGAGCTGTCTCAGTTGACAGTCGGGGTGAAGAGGTGGAACTCCGAGTCACTGTGCACTCTGAGTCACTACGGGCTGAGATGGAGCCCAGACGGTTCCTCCGTGGCTGAGCCAGCATATCCAGCCGTGATATTCCCTTCCGACCAGATGGTGGCTTAGAGGTGGAGCTGGTGGTGGACACCTCAGAGGCCACAGAAACCCTGTCAGCATCTGCTAGATCTGTATCTGATGTGTCCCCCAGCCGGGCCCGACGAAGAAGGGAGGCTCTTGTGGGCCGCGGCTGAGGCAGTGAGGCTTGCTTGCTCATGGAGGAGGCTGTTGCTGCTTGGAGAGTCCGGCTGGTTTTGCAGGAACCACTGATGGATGTTTTAGCAGATCTGCTGTCCAGTTTGGAATGGAGGACATCTTCTGAACCACGTCTAGGCCCGGAATGCCCCAAAGAGCCAGAGTAGGTCTCCTGGTCTGAAGAGAGGATATCAGAGATGGGGAAGGAAGAAGTCTGGTCATCATCAGTGAGATCTAAAGAAGGCTGGCGTGCTCTGGAGGAGGAAGAGGGTGGCTGAGTAGAGCGGCGTGCATCAACCCGGGTCGTTGCTTCAGTTGTTCTACTTTTAGTCTTTCTCTCCAAGCGTTCACGAGCGCTGGCGTTTGTGGTGCTGGTCTTGGAAACCGTGCTCATGTTGCTCTTCTCCCGGTGCATGCTGCTGAGAGAACGCCGCTTCTGAACGCCACCAGCAGCTGCCTTCCTCTCTGCTTCTCCAGCCACGTGACTAGCCGTGCTGGCTGTGTCCACATCAGATTCAGGAGAGATGGAGTCAGTCCGAGGGGGGACGCCAGAACTGGAACCCTGAGAAGTGATGCATGTTTTGCTACTTTTATGGTCAAGTTTGTTCTCGTCTCTTAACTTAGCCTCTAAAAATGCCATGACGGCTTCAGTGTCCTTCAGGAGTGTAGCGGTATCCATGCTGCCCACAGAGTCGCTGCGTTCAAGTCCACTACTGCCTCTGTTAATGCGAGGGATGAGCTCTGCAGGGACATTAGAGCTGGGCTTCTCAATAGTGAAGCTGCCCTGGCGGACTAGAGGCTTTCCAGACTTATCTCCTCCTTCTCCTCCTCCTTTCTTTTCCTCTGACCTCTTCCTCCTCTCAGTGCTGCCAGAGGTTCTGAGAGGAGCCTTAGATGGAGAAAAGGTGGAGCTTTGTTTCCGTTTACTGGTCTTCTCACTGTCCTCCATTGGAATTGGGGACTCCCCGTCTCCCTTATTTTCTTTCTCCTGGGGCTCGGTGTCTTGTTTCTCTCCTATCTCAGACCTAAGAGCTTTCGGACTGGATTTAGCCCGGGGGTCATCCACAGGGAGCTGGGGGAGGGTCCTGCGTTTACGGTCTGTCAAACTGGAACAGGATTCACCTTTGCTGAGTGGTGCACCAGACTCAAAGGCTTCAGCTCCTAGACACAAAAGAAAACTAATTTTTTATTCCATGATTAAATAATATTTTAAAATCTGCTTGATACTTTTGGGTTTAAAACATGTTTTAAACATACTTTGGGTTTACTCCATCTAAAAAAAATGTATCTAGGCCTATTCTATTCTGAGACAAATTATTAAATACCTCTCTCTTTGTGTAGGTAGGTAGCTACCTCTGCTCCAGAACCCTCTGGGTCTGTCCTTGTGTGATTGGCAGCTAAACTGGCCCACTCAGAAACCCAGCTTGAATCATCAATAACAGCCTGAGGTGACACAAATTGTTGGGAGAGACAAAAGAGAAGGGAACAGGACAGAGAAAATGGTTTTTAACAGACTGTCAATTAAGTTAGATGCAGCATAAAAAAAACAGAACAAATCAGAAGAAAATGCTCATCTGAAGGCCACTGAAGTTTATGAGAAACATGATCATAAAGGTTGCCCAGACTGTAGAAAATGTGGGGGTGACATGTATTTTTATTTCACAATCAACATCAACATGATGTTTATTCATGATTCAGGTTGGTGTGTATATCACACTGATTTTCTACATAATACCACATGATAGTTTCCTAAAAAAATGTCACACAATGCTAAAATGTTGCTGGTCATTTTAGTTGAGAAAAGGTCTACACCTAACAGCATCAAGACAGAAATAACAGAGTCATAACTGTCAGTGCAGATACACACTGTTCCCTCCCTCTGATGAAATTGCCTGGAGGACTGAGCAAGCTTTCCTCATCTCAGTATGATCTAGGTCACTCTCTGGGAGCACTAGCCTCCTCCAATGAACAGTCTAGTTAAATAAAATGGTCTAGTCACAGCAGTGACTGTTGCTCACATTATAAATCTAAGCCATGAATCTTCACCTTCTTCTGTTATACAACACCAGACTGAAAGCTCTGTGAAATACTGGAGTTCATTTCTTACGAGGGGATTTTTCCCAAGCAATATGAAGCGGATAAAGAAAGAGTCATGAGCACTGCATCAGAGGATGATCCTGTTTTAATGGAAAAAAAGGAATGGAAATTAATTAAAAACCCCAGTTTTCTACCTCTTTCCCAATCTCTCTTGTCTTCTTTCCTTGTGTTTCTCCTTTCAGGTCTGCCAGAACAGAGGCATCTGTGTTCTCCTGCACACCAAATACCTACAAATGTATGAAAAGACAAGAGAGAACAAACACTGACAATGGAGCAGTTAAGGTATGTTAATCATGTAATAAACTTTTTAAATAAAAAAAAGGCCATAATCATTCTTCTTCAGCGCTCCTGAACAAAAGTGAACTGAACAAGTAGAACTTCTTGTATTAAAGTACTTAAATAACACTGACACATACAGAAATCTCGTGCACAAAAGGAGGTGAGTGAGAGTGGACAGCTGTGAGCAGAGTGCCAATTAGTGTGTCAGCTAATTACAGGAATTAGCATAACAACACTTCTAGTTCAGAATGTAATGCACACAAAAAGTACACCCCAGTTATTATATTGCTGTTTATCTAAGGATAACACCAGCATATGACAGTAACGGATGTCATTTTGTAAATTCTACATTAATAATGTGCAACCACAAAATGTAATAACCCACAGACAAAAACTTAACCTCCTAAAAATAACTTTATGTGTTGGCAGCCTGAAGTTCTGAATCTAATCTAATAGGTGACAATTAAAAGACCATGTAAGCTTCTAATGCTTACATGGTCTGTAAATTTAAAGACATTATTTTATTCAGTTTACTAGAAATTATTACATGGAGCTAGTAAATCCCCCCAAAGTTTTGCTTTCTTCTCTTTTTGATTTGTTCTGCTACCAGGAAAAAGCTCTGTGCTGCAAGACAAGAGCAGCAGTGGGAAACTAATGGTGGTCATTCAGCATCCCCAGAGCATTGCTTAATAAAAACAGGACAGTGCTTGATGGAGAAATCTCTCCAGGCTATTTTGAAAGCATTAGGTGTACCAATGGGACGGAGCAAATGAGTGGTGGTCAAGCAAGGCCACAAAAAGATGATAGCATTGTTTTAGCGGCAAGAGCACCAGATGGTCTCACAGGACTTACAAACCATTAAAGTGCCGACAAAGCAGGTAATAAAGAGACTATTAACCTTGGTGGGGTCTGTTTGTGTTTGGTCAGATTCTTTTCTTTTGAATAAGGTCCAAATTATACACTTGTCATTCTTTTACTTTTATGGTCACATTTCTTTTAAGAGTGCTGTAAGGAACAAGCTCTTTTGTTCTCAAACAGTAGTGACTTTTAAGTGGATAACCAAATAAAATGTCTTGCCTGAGATAAATCACAATTATGACAGATTACAGCATTAAATTTAACATTGCATCAACAAACATCAGTCTTATCCCAGAAGTAACCAGTACTAGTAAAACAGAAGTTAAAAACAATAAAATATAGATAGTAAAATGGTTTATTATGCAGAACAGAGATCAACATGTCCGGCATGCCGCTCTTTTAACAAACTGGTGCTGATGTTTGCAGCATTAGATAAAGAATTTCCCACTGGGAATTAATAAAATAGGTCTGATATTTCTGAAACTGAATTTTAAATAAATCCATAATTAAAGGTTCTCTGAAGAGAACATAAAAAGAAGAAATCTCTGTTTTTATTAGTTATTTACTTATAAAATGCACTAATAACAGAGAAAATCTCTCATACATCTCATAGTGGTCATAAAGGCCATTTATTCCAGTACAGTATTAAGCTGAGGCAGAAAAGGTAAATCATCCCACTCAAAGCAAATTGCTGTAAAACATCTCAAAACATAGTTTCCTAAGGTAGGCTATTATTACTTATGATTTGAGTTGTATAAACAGAGTGAATTTAAAATGGAGTAATGTGGATTTGTTTTAACTATATCACAACTAATTATGTCTATAAAGTGCCTTCAGATAACTTTGTAGTGAATTGGTGCTATACAGAGAAAGCTGAATCGAATTGAAAATTGCTACCTTGTCTATCATGCGCCTGGCCTCCTCTTCCTCTGGGTTCCTGTTCTCCAGTTCAATAGTATAAGTCCCCTTATCGCTGTGGTCATCCTCTGCCTCCCCTCCAGCTGTCCCTGCTCCTCTTCCCACCACTGAGGTGTCCTCACTCGGGCTGGTAGGGCTGCCTGTCGCCAGGCCGGTACTGGCTGAACTTCGACCAATACTTGGATCTTCTGACCTCTGCTTTAGGAGCACACGTGCAGCTGTTGGTGCACCAACTGCTACTGTAGCTGGTATTGGAGCTGGGACCTTACCTGGAAGAACAGACATGAAGCAGGAAAATAATTCACATGCATATGCTTTCGCATAAGATCACGTTTAAAATTAAAACAGGACTTTTTTTTTTTATTGACATCTAATTTCAGAAACACATAATTACCTGAGTCTGAGGCAGTTGTTGCAGATGTGGAAATACTAAACACCTTGGGGTGAGATGGAGGTTGAGGGCACAGTCCCTCCCCGCCAGGTCCTCCCCCAAGTAGAGGAGCGGTCTGAGAGAAAGAATATGATCGACGCTTCCGAGGGTTTTCCTCGTCATAGAACTCTATCATAAAGGCTGTGCGTGTGCCAGTTGTTCTGGTACCGCTCACGGTAGTGTTCCCCTCTCCTGCTCCTCCTCCGCTCACGTAGCTGTGGGCTGTTTTCAGGCGCTCCTCAAGAGCATGGCGGCGGTTGGCGAAACGTAGGCCCAGTCCATTCTCTGAGTCACTCTGGGTGCCATCCTCATGTTTGCTGCCTGCTGGGACACAACGAAGAGAGAGAACTGAGTTAACTACCATGATAAATTTTGATCATGATCAACTAAAAGTACAACCTACTATCAGAAAGATTTGTCTCTTTACGTGGAGCCTACATGCATAATCAGAAAATTTAGTCTGTTTTGACTCTTGATGAACTTGGTGTAAATCTCAACCTTTATTTCAGCTCTGCCAAATCATGTACTCATCTATGTGTTAAAGCATTACAGTGGAAATATGACATGATAATGACTTATTTAAACATCATGTGACAGCTACACTCAGTGGTAAAATCATGTTGCATTTTTAGTATAATGGTTGGGGAAACACTGAGCTAGCATTCTAAGATTAATTTTAAAAAAATGTACAAAACATCACCATAGCAACAGAAAACAGCTGTTGTCAATTCCTGTTCAACATGTGTGCATTTTTTAAAGGTCTACATCCTCAACATAAGCCCCACAAAAACCACATTGCATCACCACATTTTCTTGAATGAACAGCTTTTGTGGACACTACAACATAAATAAGTTTTCTGCAAACAATCAACAACAAACAAACACATTTTCCATGACTCCAATTATGCAACAATCACCCAACATCATACCCTAACTTGTGATTTACCTACCACATTACTGCAGTCTCATTTTCTGATCTGTCTGGGTTGAATCAGCAAGTCCTCTCATATCATGCAACTGTAGACACTGTGCCACGCTAATCCAGACATGCCACCCACACGACTACTGGCCCTGCCTACTTCACTGCCAGTGAGTTAGGAGAGGGGGAGGGGACAAGGAAGACATGGAGGGGGAAGCAGAGTAGAATGCCGGACTGTGTGTGTGTGTGTGTGTGTGTGTGTGTGTGTGTGTGTGTGTGTGTGCGCGGGTGTGTGTGTGTGGTGGGAGGTGGATTAGAGAGTGAGGAGGAGGGGAAGTGAAAGGGTGAAAGGGAAAGAAAGGGGAAGGCTGGACTGGGAAGGAGGTTGGGGGATGTGGAAAAGGATGATGGTGGATGTAAAGGGAGAATGGATTAAGTGAAAAAAAAAAAAAAAAGTGGAGAAGGCTCAGCATTTAGTATATTGCCATTTGAGTTGACAGCCACTCAGGCCCAGATAGCTATCCAGAAGTCAGTTATTTGAGAAGTAAAGGGGCAGAACCAGCTTCTATTTCACACATCATTTGCTAGAATTAATATACTGTTCTATATCCTTCATTATTTGCATTTCCAAAATAATGCATGCTTTAAAAAATCTACAGCATGGATCTATAGGCAAGGATAGACAAGTTATTCAAAGTGATGTACATAAAACATTAATACATTAAAAACTAACTTTAAAAAGAAATTAAAGAAATTAAATAAGTTAAAATGCAAGAAATAAAGGTTACAGTGTATTGAATTAACAGTTGTTGTACTCAAACACCACGACATGATGTAGAGGAAGTCTCCTAATTACTTAAATATTAGGCTGATCAAATAAAAAAAATGGATACTTATCAAAGATAAAAATTTTGTATCGGATGAGATTCTCATTTGCATACAATCAACCACATTCAACCTCTCGCCACACTAGTAGCTAACCATTTGAAAACTGGCTGACATTTCCCAGCGCAACATGTTTGGCCCAAATATGGCCCACATATACAGTGTGTGTGTGTGACTGCAAAAACTCAGCCATACACCACCACATGTGGCCCACATGTCCAGGCAAGCTTCTTATATATGCTGACATGTTGGTCAGGCTGTGCTTGTAAAAAAATAAAATAAAAATTTGATATCAAGCATCTTCGTGGTAAAACAAAGGTTAAATAAAAGTAAATGAAATATCTACACCACATCTGGACAACACAACACTTGCAAGTGCCATAACTGAGCCGTTACTTTCAAAAGTAGCTTAGACTACACCCAAACATGTCTGCTAGGGCTGGGTGATTAATCGAATTTTAATCCAAATTACGATCCTGGTTTTCAACGATCATAAAAATGAAATGGTCCGATTATTTGCTCCTTCACAGTTTACTCTTGTGCTGTTTTCAGTTGCAAATCGAGCGCCACTGGCATTGCAGCACTGCGCTCTGCAACAAACTCCCACAGTCCCAGCCACTTTGGTTTAATTCAACTCCAGATGCAAACACCTCTCAAGTTATGGGCTGGACACACAGGAGGCCAAGCGACAGGCAACATTCGTGCATGTGAAATGTTTCGCTCGTTCACGTAGACACACACGGGGGCTTACGACGCGACACAAGGAAATAGAAAAATGTTCAATTAAATAATCCACCAGCTCCCAGAGACACAGAGATAACAAACGTTATAAACAAACATTACTTTTTTCTCTCCAAAGACCAGCGCTTAGCTAACACAGTGAACAATTTAACTAACTCATCAACACTGCCATCTCTCAAGTTTCTATTATGAAAACCCTGCTAAGCAGCATGAGTTGAATGATGAAAAAATACACTGCTCAAAAAAATAATGGAAACACTAAAATAACACATCCTAGATCTGAGTGAATGAACTATTCTTATTAAACACTTTGATCTTTACATAGTTGAATGTGTTGACAACAAAATCACACAAAAATTATCATTGGAAATCAAATTTATTAACCCATGGAGGTCTGGATTTGGAGTCACACTCAAAAATAAAGTGGATAAACACACTACAGGGTGATCCAACTTTGATGTAATGTCCTTAAAACAACTCATGAGGCTCAGTAGTGTGTGTGGCCTCCACGTGCCTGTAAGACCTCCCTACAACACCTGGACATGCTCCTGATGAGGTGGCGGATGGTCTCCTGAAGGATCTCCTCCCAGACCTGGACTAAAGCATTCACCAACTCCTGGACAGTCTGTGGTGCAATGTGGCGTTGGTGGATGGAGCGAGACATGATGTCCCAGATGTGCTCAATTGGATTCAGGTCTGGGGAATGGGCAGTCCAGTCCATAGCATCAATGCCTTCGTCTTTCAGGAACTGCTGACACACTCCAGCCACACGAGGTCTAGCATTGTCTTGCATTAGGAGGAACCCAGGGCTAACTGCACCAGCATATGGTCTCACAAGGCGTCTGAGGATCTCATCTCGGTACCTAATGGCAGTCAGGCTACCTCTGGCGAGCTCCTGTTCCTCCTTGCACAAAGGCGAAGGTCGTGGTCCTGCTGCTGGGTTGTTGCCCTCCTACTGCCTCCTCCACGTCTCCTGATGTACTGGCCTGTCTCCTGGTCTGGACACTATGCTGACAGACACAGCAACCCTTCTTGCCGCACCTCGCATTGATGTTCCATCCTGGATGAGCTGCACTACCTGAGCAACTTGTGTGGGTTGTAGACTCTGTCTCATGCTACCACTAGAGTGAAAGCACCGCCAGCATTCAAAAGTGATCAAAACATCAGCCAGAAAGCAGGAACTGAGAAGTGGTCTGTGGTCACCACCTGCAGA
>JBAMHW010000018.1:21978976-21998462 GCA_037177495.1 Rhadinocentrus ornatus | reverse complement strand
GCAAACTCCACACAGAAAGGCCACCAACCCCCACATTCGAACCTCCCCCAGCCGAGGCTCGAACCAGCGACCTTCTTACTGTGAGGCTGCGGTGCTAACCACCACACCACCGTGCAGCCATGTTTCGACGGTGATACATAAATATGTCAGCAATCATGATTTTTGTTTTGATTGATTGAAACATCCACGATTATGACTTTTACCACAAAAAAGCAGCCCTCTTAACGTAACTGTCTTCATTTTTCTTTCAAAGTTTAGTATCAATTGAGATGGATGCAGCACAAATAAACTAATTAAACAAAGACAAAACTACAATATCATTATTAGTTCGTCATCTGAAATTGTGATAATTTGACTAAACCTTCTTTTTCTCACTTTATTAATATGTGTGTATAAGTGCGAATGTTGTCATTCATCAAATAGACCATCTGGGAATTACCCTCAATGGGCAATACTGCAAAATAGAGCTGCATGAATAAGTTAAACATCTTTAATATAAGTTCATACCAAAGCTAAATGTGCTCCAGAAGATTTTGTTGTCTTATTAGAAACTTGTAAAACTCACCTGTATTGTTTGGTTTTTTTTTAGACTATACTACAACACTCCAAAATATAAAACATCAGCAACTGAGGTGCGACTGACAAACTTAAAACAAAAACAATATTCTCTACTACATTACAGCTAAAGCAAGTCAACTGATTGCCTAATGATTAAAACAGCAGAAAGCATTAAAGTGCAAAGTAAATATATGTTGGACTAAAATAAAGTTTGCTCAAATTGAAAGCTCTTTGCCAGCTGTATTAGCCAAAGTGCAAGAATTTGAGAGCAATACTCACCAGAGAATTAGAGAGTTGTTAGCTAATGATTGCTGCAGTATGGAGCGGTCCGTTTGGACACTGTGTGTGTGTGTGTGTGATGTGTGTGTTGGAATAAAAGGAGGAGCTGGTGCAATGGCGTAACCCAATCGGCTTTAGTTACAATATATAAGGAGAGGGTCGGGGGTGGGGGGGTTGTGACAACATTGCCTATTCACTGAGAAAGAGAAAGAACACTAACTAACCAAGAAAACACTCAAAACAGAATCACTTCCTGTCCTAAACCTCTTTCACTTCCCCTCAACATCTATATCTGATGTGAAGTAAGTAATTTCAGAGGGAACACTCTGTGGGAAACACGTAGTGATAAGACCTTCTTTTAATGTTAAAAAACCATTTTACTCACAAAAATACACCATAACAGCCCTGACACATGCTGGCTCTCAAAAAAAAAAAGAAATCCTACATAAGAACATCCACTCGGCGGTGAGTTTTCTAAAAGTCCGTGCTGCGAGAGAGCAAAATGCCTTCCACTTACCCACTTCCATGACTGAAGTAGTCAATCCCATTTGCCTGAATCTTTGAAAAGCTTTTGGGTTGCCAGTTGGAAAGATTTACTACAAGCTAAAAGTCTTTTCAAATATCGCTCCAAAAGACAAATACTTTGCAAAACTCAACAAAACAATAAGCATGGTACATAGGCGCGATCTCTCACTGACTCAAGAGCTGAAAGACAAAGCCTTCTTATGCCAGACTATCCATCCAGATGTGGTGAGAGATTTGAGGACGTTTCAGTGTGATCCAGTGTTTGTATATGATTTACCTCCCCCCACTCTTTATGACCACACTGGTCCTCTAGACCAGCCTGGCACAGACTGATTTTGCATCACTGAGCTGTTTCACCATTGGTATACCCTCTAATCCTGTTGCTATCCTCTGTGACTTAACAGGACCCCCACCCCGAAGTCCATTGGTTACTATACACACACACATATTGTAAGCGAACCTACTGAAAAAAGCCTTTGTTTGCTCTTGGATGTACATTGTTAGCAATGACCACATTCTTGCTGAACATTAGTTTATTTGTCTAAACACAAGACAATTAAACAAACAAGCAAATAAAAAAATACGCTTACAATTATCAAGTTTTTCAAATGCCATGATAAAATACTTCGTACAGCATGATTTGACTGTTACAGCTACATGCTGTAAAATGTCATCCTAGTGGTTTACAGAATTACATTAACACTAGTAAAACATTAATCTGAATAATTGACATTTCAGGATATTCTGCATCAGCTATTTATTATACAGATTAAGCTGATGATTTTTTTATGAGGCTGGCAAACAAAGAACAAAGCTGAAACGTGCCTTTTCTTAATGGGACTGCTGTGGAACAACGTTGTTGATTACGTTTGGACATCTATTCTGTTGATGCATGGTGCACGTTGATTCATGTTAAATGTTTCCTTGTTATGAGATGAAAAAAAGAAATGCTACCTCCAGGCAACCTGCTCTCCTTCTAATTGTGTGATAGGTTAAATTCTACTTAAACTCAAAATTTTATAATTTTTTTTTAAAGTTTAGGACCCAAAGATGAAGCAAAATGAGACCTACCATGCTAAATAAATGTATTTTATGCTCAAGATCAAGTGAGATGCTTCAACAGTTTGCAACAAATATGATCAATATGTAAACAACGCACAGTTAAATAAGACTGTGTTTTACATTTTCTGTCTTACTATTATTAGTATATATAGTGTAATGAAATCTTTAAAACTGAGTCAAGATGCTTGTGGGGGGATGGAAGTTGAAAGTCTGAAAGCCCTTAATAGATTTTACAGCCTCTTACCTGAAATCGAGCTGTCGTGTTTTTTTGAAGAGGATGACTTGGTTTCTTGTTTGAAGGAATTTTCATCATCTGCATCTCCATCCCCCCACCAAGACGGCTGGCCATACAGGGGTGTCCCACGAGGCAACGCTGTAACATCCCCTGGGACAGATGTGCACAAAGACACATTTCAACAATGCTGGGCAGAAAGTGCACATTTTATTGGCGTGTCAAGAGTGCTGACTTTTGTTCAAGTCAGAGTTTTTCACCCAATCGTGTTGCCACAAAGTGAACCAAACTGTTTGTGTAAGAATCCCTTTATGCATTAATTCCCTTCTTTTTAAGTCTTGGACGTGTGACCTATTTTAAAAATTGTCATGTTCTCTTTTGAACTTTTTCTCTCTCAAACACAAGCAGTGTAAATGACAGAGGGACTTTACGCTGGCCTCTCTGTTCCCTTCAGCATGAAAACTGACATGGGACAAACATCCTGTGCTAAAGAAGAGTGAAGAAATGAGAGGAAGCATAGTTGAGAAGGGGAAATGACACGTGGCAAAGGTCCTTGGGCGGATTTACATCATCAACATGTTGCATCTTACAACACAAATAGAACACTTCATCTAGTCTTTATTTCTTTATTTTCTTTCTACTTTCACATTTGTTTTCTTTTAGGACCTATAATTGTTTGCTGTGTAAATTTAATCACAGTATATCAAGATAAGTACATATATCTGTGCCAAAATATATAGAGGAAGTAGTAACCCTTCTATATAAAACTCAACATATGCTTACCAGGAGGCATAATATCAGTGTGAAGCCTTATTGGTTACACAAATTAATTTTAGATGGGAAAACATGCATATGGATTCACTGATGTCATTTAGATCTAAATGTACAAATGTATAAAAGTCCTGTGCATCTTCTATTTTTCAAAATGTATAAACAGCACTTTGGCTGTGTTTGTTTGTTTTTTTCTTCCCCGATGCAGTCACTGACCTTGTTATGGTTTAATCTATGAAAAAACGGCAAAAGGCCACATGGCCTTGTTTCAACATCTGGAGATTTATCAGGAGCCCTACTACTACCCCTGCTAAGCCAGTGACGTCAGTTATTAGGGCCAGCTTCAGACCTAGACTGCTTTTATGATAAAATGGTAATTCCATGTTAGTATGGTAGTTACAGTTCTCTCCTTTCGACCACATCCACCCCCTGCTAGTCTGACCTTGTACTGCCACATTCTCTCTTTTGTTCTGTACCTCACCTCCTATCCTTTCCTCTGTTTTGTGAGAATCCACAGGTTTAACTGACAGCTCTTTGGAGGAGCAGACCCCATCCGTTACTCTGTTTTCCCCTGACTTTGTGGTGCAGCTGCTGGGGGACTTTGGTGTCTTTGTTGGGGTCTTTGTTGGAGATTTGCTTGTCTTTGTGTTGGGAGTTGTTTCATTACTGGATGGCTTCTTGCTGAGCTGTAGGCCGCTGGTGAACTTTTCATGCTAAAGGAAAATGGAGAGATTAGTAGAGATGCAGATAATATCAAATAATATACAATGACGTGTTCTTACCTTTAGAGCCTCCTCGGGCACAGTGAGCTCTCCTCTCACCACCGTGAACAGATTGGTATGTATAGAAAAAAGAGGTTAAAGAAAATCATGCTATGCTCATTAGGTGCACAATACAACCTTGGTGCCTTGTTAAGAATCAGCACAGCTCCTAAACAAGTTATGAGTCCAGTGGGCATGTGAGGGCTGAAAGGATATCATAGCCAAACCTCAGTTTGTCCTCCAATTTCAGTGTGATGTACATTTGCTCCTGGATGCGTACATCATTTACAAAGGTCTGCAGAGTGAAGGTAAAGATAAAACATCACAATAAATAAAGCCTCAAGTTCAATTTATATAGCCTCAATCTCTGCAACAAGGATGATCTAATCTCAAAACCAAAATAGAGATTAAATTTAGTCCAAATCATTATAATCTTATTCTTTCCCATTCTGTCCAGCTCATGACTGTAGATTAATTTTCTGGCAATCCAAACAGTGAAAATTTTTTGTTAAAGTTGAAATAAAACTTGTCTTAGGGGTGAATAAGAATGAGTAAAGAGAATTTAACCATGCTAGATTGTAACCAGAAATACTAAACATGCACACAGCCAACAAGGTCCTAAAGGGGAAGCACAGTTAGTCAGGAATAAAGGTAATGTACAACAAAAACATGCACTTCTCTGTTTTATCTGCAGGTTTGGTTTCCACCTCTCTCTCTCACACCCATTCCTCCCATTCACCCGTCTTTCTACTCTGCAGCTCTGAGACAGATCAGGTTTCGCTGAGCTGCAAATGAAATTTTATCACACTTGCACTGCTGTTGTAATAAAACAGCCCTGCCTTCTCTCAAGTGAGATGAAATCATAACAGCCTAACAAAAACAGCAGTGAAATGGCTTCAGTTAGACAGCAAATGGCAATACTGTCCAAACCCTGTAGTTACTGCTGTGGCAAACCTCTGCATACCCACTGACTCAGCTGGAGAAAACTTCCTAAGAATCCAGCCAAAGGAGCTGGATGGTTAATGACACAGCAGGAAGTGACTCTGGCTTCCTGTCTGAGAACTGGGGAAGATGTCAATGAGTTTAATCTGTTGGGCTGTGACTGAGTACTAATCACGATGCATGACTAATGCCATGTGGCAACTGTAACCAGCTTTTAGTGAATTTCAAGCTCCCCAAAGACACAAAATTACATTGTTTGGATTTAGCATCAATTTTATGATATTATTTTTAGAAGAAGTCAGAAGTTAAAGTTTTTGCCTTAACAGCTTGATCTAATTCAGCTTGATTTTCGACATTGCAAGCTTGTATCGGGGGCATTTGCAGATTCATAATTTTACTTTGTCGGTTTACTTGAATAGATTTGCATGCTTTAACGCTAAAGAATTAATATAGTATCTCTTAATTTACATTCTTGCAGCATCTTTTGTCAAACTCTCCATTTTAGCTCCAAAAACATTAGTGCTTAAATTTAGTTGTCTTATTGTAAAGTCTTTAGGAAGACACGTGTCAATAGATTGGGGGCTGAGAGCAGATTGACCCTTTTAGGAGATTTAAGAATTTGCCTTCAGGTGGTGATTTATATGTAAATATAATCAGGTTAAAATATCAGTCAGCCTGAGGTCTGATAAATCTTTAATGTATTCACAAAGAAATTGATTAGTAGCAGGAAAATGGAGCACTACTGACCCCACCGCCCCCGATGTCTTCATTGTTTTGAGTGTCTTGTTTCTCTAGATTCTTTACTGTAGATTTGCAAATTAAACCACTGCTCATCCAGTCCCTGTACTCCTTCTTCAGCTGGCTAAAGTCATTCTGTTGTGGCTTCATTATCATCATCTCGATTCTTTCTATTAGTATTTCTTTTATTCACCTCTCTCTCTTTGATTTGCATTGTTGTAGGTATGTACTTACCCCATTCAGGCTGCCTAGGTCCTTGACCTTGTGTTCATCAGTCCCAGCCTCATAGTTGATGACTGCATGCTGCTTGTCCACACTGCGGGACTTAAACAAAAACATACACAAAAATTACTCATTAACCCAGAGCAACAGTCATATATATTCCACTTTTCATAAAAAAAATTCCTAGAGACACAGTGAGTATGATTGTAGACTGCAGAACTAATTGTTTCCTTAACAAACCATTAGAGGGCTGTATGTGACTGAAGCAAGCTGTTCAGTGTTAGACCTTTGAGGGCGTATGAGCATCCAATGTCAAAAATGTAACTTTGAAAGTAAATCTCAATGTTCCTACACATTTGTTATTCACAATCATATCAACATGAAGCATATTAGGAGGCATTTCAGTGTCTCTGATACTGTTAGCTTTATACTGTCACCTTCACATTCATCCACAGATGTACAGAGACAGCACAAACACTTCACAAGTAGACAAAAGAGAAGAATAGAATAAAGACTGGAGGTAAAGTATTGATTTTCAGCAACTTTCAGATATGAGCTCATCAACTGTTTCAAGGATAAACTGTCTTCAGAACAAATATTCGAAAGCTTATGTATGCATGGTATGAGCCTGAGATAGACATATTTAGTGGAATTTGCACTCATGTATCAATGCCACCAAATCCAAATCCAAACAACATCAAAAGGAATTTAATCAAACTGGCTGATAAGTAAGTTTGTTGTGATCTTAATTTTGATTGCTGAAATGCCTGCTGCCTACATTTCACATTTTAAGTTTTATTTTTTTTACAGTTTAAGTTAGTCAATATACCATTTCTGGGAAGTGAACCTCAATCGAGCACTCATATGACCCTTTCCTATAACTCAATCCCTCCTTGTTTTAAAGAAGCGCACTCTTGTTGAACAAAAAATATCAAGATGGCATGGGAAGCAACTCCAGAAAGTCAACGGTAGAACAGATTACATTACTGAGATTAGTTCAGATCAAACAGTGGGAATCAGCTGAGCTGCTTCTTACACTTCAAACTGCAGGAGATAAGTTTCATGCTGTTACACACATGTGGTGCTGACAGACAAAACGTGTGGAGAAGAAAATGGAGTAGCTCAACATATCCGAAAATAAGATTCAGCAAACTTAATACAGAAACATTTTCCAAACAAATACAGCTTGGTTAAACAATGAGTTATGGCCTTGCTAAATTTTGAAATTCAGTTTATTTCTACCTGAAATGAATGTACTACATTAATAAAGTCTTTCCCTTTTTCAATAAATGAATAAAGCAACCATCTTTTTGCATCATAAAGACAAAATAAAGACACTTAGATAACTTAAACACCAGTAACTGTTGCATAAGTCTCAGAGATGCATCTGCAGTTTGGTTTTTGGCTGTGAGTCTGTCTGAATTTGTGTTTGTGTTTTATTTGGTGCATGACACAGCAGCCTCTAATGTTTAGCCATGTGATGAGGCCTTGGCTTGTTGAAGCAGTCACATGGGGGCAACTGTAGGCTGCTTTGCCAACACACAACTACACAGAGCCACAAAAAAAAGTCCCTAATTTGTAAGATTTCCCTTGTCATTCCAAAGATGTCACAAGGATAGGAATACAGGAACCCACACAGAAACAGGCAAAAGAGCAGTAAACCTTCAGGTCATTGGAAACGTATCAGGGCGTGTGTTTGAAAGAAGAAGCGATATTTTACAACTCTAATGACTCTTATTAGCTTGAAGTCTTCAAAGATCAGGACTGTGTAAGGACTTAAACCAGTCAGGAAGCTAATAAAACCAAGAAATCAGCCCATTAAAGGGGCAATGTGGTCAACTTCAGATACAATGCAGCTGTGTGTGAGATATACAAGTAAATAGAGAGGGATTTTTTTTTCTCAAAACTAAAACATCATGGACATTTGAACATTTATAAGTCGTGATAGCTGCACAAACAGAACAGCAGCAACATTAGTATGTGTCAAGGAAGATTACATAAAGTTTAAAGTTAGTCTGCTTCCATTTAGAGTTTGTGCGTCATCATTAATAATTAGTCTTGATGGCTAAAACAGCACCTACAGGCTCTGAAATTAAAATAACAATTTAAACTTTTTTGTACCTGTTGTACTTCAATAATCTGTAGTACTAGATAATGCCAGACAAAAAGGGACTCAGTCAGATAAGATCTAACTCAAGAGGTATCTGCCCCACTTTCTATTTATAGTATGGTGACATGAGGTACACATGAGTGTACACGTGGTCCCTCTGGATGTATGCACAGCTGCAGAAACACACCAACATGGTAATAGAGAAGAAAGTTGTGCTGCTGGAAGATCACAAACATGAACAATGGAGTTGTTTTGTAGCTTCCTAACTACAGATGTCTTATTAACTTAAAAAAAAAAGAAAAAAGATTCAAACATTTATGGGGATGAGAGGAATTCTTTGTGTTCACCAGTAATCCTATAATCCTAATACTCACAAGTCACAACTAAATAATTTTACAGACATCTTTACTTTTATTTGTTTTGGTCTTCTTCGTTGAGGTTGCTGTGAATAAGGAAGCGGTGTGTAAGGTGTCCTTACTTGTAGCATGAGCTCGCAGTCATCACGGCCAACAAAAATCATTTCCCGGGGGAGTCGGTGGCGAGTTCCCCCGCTGCTTACCAGGAACCAAGAGGTCACACTCATCTCTGCACCCTAATGCGGCCTCTCATTCACACCCCCTGAGACAAAAGTAAACGTAATCTTTAGCTCGGTACATACAGATGATTTAATCCTCCCAGTTAAATTCAAAATATTATTGATCAAAACTTCTGTTTAATTTTAAATGTTATTTACTTCTTATTTCAAGTTATTCAGTTACTAGAAGAAAATGAGACAAATAATAATAAGATAATGTCTTTATTGTAAATGTCTTTGCCATAGTAATCATGAAGTGAAAATTACTACAGCCCCATTATGGTGCATCACTCTTTTTGAGAAAACATGTACTAAAATTAAGATAATTTCTGAGAACAGTGTATAGAAAAGAGCGTGTACTTGTTTAGTTTAGACCAACAGTGCTCTTTAAATAAGGTTTAACTTATTAGTGTGCCACAGTGTGACAAAAGTCAACTAACTAACGGTGAGTTTAGAATGAAAGCATGGTTAAATCATTGTGGACTAGCTGGATATTGGAATATATTCAAATGACATCTTAAGAAAACTGTTGGAAAATTATTTAAATAATTATTTTAGTAAATTATACACACCTCTGGCCCAAATAGCTCACAGCTGATAGACCACTGACAGCACAACACACCTAGGCCATCCTGAAAAACGTAAAAAAAAAAGAAAGAATTTATTCATTTTTAAATTCAGAGGCACAACAACATAAAAGAAAAGAAAAATACAAAGTAAAAACATATCTAAAGGAGACAGTAGAATCAAAATATAAATATTGGTACAGATATACAAAACCCTCCCTCTTGCTTTGTTTTGGGAGGGGGGAATCAGTTTGAGTGGGCAGTCTTGCAACACGATACCTCTGTTTACGCCTGGAAATGAACACCAATCGAGCCAGTAAGATACATCCTCTCTTTCTCTTTGTCGGCTCTGATGAATGCCAGATGTTAGAAGAGGAAGTGATGTAGGAATGTTGGCTGGCCTACCCATCAAGACATTACTTTTCCTCCCTCCTCCCTCCTGCCTCCCGCCCTCCCCTCCACTACCACTCCCCTTCACGTGGGCTGGAAAGGAGGTCAAAGCAAACTGTTCTGACTCTCTGACTGTCCAGACATGGAGGAAGAACATAAAGCACATCTAACCAACAGGCAGGTGACTTATACAGCTGTTGTCAAACAGTAACAAAGGAAATTTAGAAATTATTGGTAGGACTGCTGCTGTCTGGGTGTAAAATACAGCAGCTTAAGTGCCTTCTCATAATTTTATTTTTCATGCTGTCACAAGATTTAACATAAAATTCTCAGAACGAAGTGGAAAGACTGTTGTTTCAGTTAGAAAGCTCGCTTTATTTGGTTACACCTTAATATTTAAATTTATGAGGTTTAGACACTGAATACTTTGCATAATTATTTATCTTAAAAAGAAATTTACTTTCAAAGCTTTTCAAGTGGCATTAAAATAACAGAAGCTTTCTGTCGTGTGTAGAAAGTGCCAAGAAAAAGCCCATCAGAGTGGGAATTAAAGATTATTGAGCTTAGCCCTTGCTCACTTGACCTCAGAAGTACTTAGTATATCAACTCAGTAATCCCGTGAGTAAAATTTTAATCATTTGCACACCTCAGTTCCTTGCATGACATGGCTGGGAACATGATTGTATCAACAGCTGTCTCTAATGTAAAACAGATCAGTTTTTTACCCCCACTTCTCACTCAGAAAATCTGACAATTTTATATGCTGGGAGAAAAATTTGATTTGACAAATCTCCTTATTACTTTAATATGGGTGACTTGATGCTGCTAAACATTTATATTAAAGTTACAGAGAACATTTTTAATGGATATTGTTGATTAAAACCGGCCAAAACTAGTATAAAGTTTCTGTGCACTGTGAAAGAAGTATTTTCATAAGAAACTATCAGTTGAACAAATTACAGAATACAATAAGATAGTAGTCAAAGTAAATTTCTGCTTGCATAAAAAAATATATAACACACCTCTCTAATAATCTAAATTAATTTGACAATAGGGATACAGATGGAAGAATAAAGCTAAATTTAATTTCTTTCAATTCTATGCAGCTGAAAACCCTATCAGACATGTTTGGTCAAGTGGTGACACAATTTGGTTTCACAAACAAATGGCAAAACTGCAGTTGCATGACAGCAAAGTGTGGCAGTTAACATAAATGGAAGACATACCTAGGTTTTGATGCTATGGGACAACTCATTAGTCTTACCAAACACAGCAACAGCATTGCTATTACACTGCAATTATACCCTGTTTTCTCCCCGACTGTAACCACAGCATCAAAAAGCTTGCCATCTCAATAACCTCTGCACACTCACATGAATGCAAGGTTAGCAAGATTGTGGTCGAGCAGCATGGATACGATGCATACCAGCTTTTATGACACATGAAAGACGTGGCACAGATGGGGGAATGCAGAGGTAGGCCTGATGAAAGAGATGCAGATGTGTGGGCTCTCCATTCGCTTCTCACAGCATTTATTAATTTAAATCATAACGATAAGAAGTGCTCTTTCTTTGTTTAAGACTATTAGAAATATAGTATGTATATATATATATATATATATATATATATATATATAAAATCATAGTTTTAATTTATCTTGAAGATGCTTAATCAAATTTTTTTAGGTTAATATAAGAAAAATCTGTTTGTTTTTTTAGAGGTTAAATGTTGCTGGAGGTACTGCAACATGATATCAGTAATTTCAAGACTTTAGATAATTTGTACAAATGTGCATTTTAGAGTTATGATTCATTCTGCTCCTTCAGCAACATTCTTGATGGGGCTAATAAGGAGAAATAGTGACCTCATGTTTTTGGCAGGAGCCTCCCAACCCACTGAGCTGCTCCAATAGTATCTCCCCACACACTCTCGCACACACAGACATGCAGAAACAGGGAGTAAAAGAGCAGGATTATTCCAAGAAGACTGAATTCTTTGTATAAAGAAGACAGCAAAAAGAAACAGGAAGTATGTTAAGCACTTCTTGTCACGGACAATCATCTTTGCATCCATAGCATGTGTGGAGTAGCTTATCCTAACATATATCATAATTATCTTAAAACAAAGGCGCAGATATAAAAAAAATGAGTCTCAGTTTGATATTCTTGGTATTACTAAGTATACAATAAGTGGTTGAGAAATTATTAATAGGCTGAGGTGATTATAAAGCAGAGCAGAATAATCAGATTTATCAGCCTTGACTAATCACTCTTGCAGCTAAATTTCCACTGTCCAACATGAAGTTATATAAGCAATCTTCTGTTTTCTTCAACATTTCAAATCTCTTCCCACCTCTCCAAACCAGCCAATCAGAACAGCTAGCTGAAAGAAAGGAAGTGGCGTCAGTATTTATGGTTATCAACTAATATGACTCTTGCTGCAACACAGACTGCCGCTTTCCATGTAGCATCTGGCTGGAGTGTGTATCCCAGGATGATGCAACAGCTGGGTAGTCATCCGAAGTACTCATCTGGTCTTCCACGAACAAATGAGTGCTTCTTAGCACAGTTGACTCGCACCACATCATACACCTTGAAAACTTTGCTTAGCAAGCCAAAGTTGAAAAAAAAAGAAAAAAGAAAGAAAATACGTCAAAAAAAAAAAAAGGAAGAAAGATGGAGAGCCAGAAAGAGATGACTTATTGTCTCCTCACACTCACTTCCTGTTAGTCTTAGTACGAGAGCCCTGATAAGGGTGTGGCTGGCTGCTTAAATTTAAAAAATCTTGTTGCAATTACATTAGAATTTACAAGAGATGTCAGCTTCATGAATTTCAAGTGAAAACAATATTCAGTATAACATTCTGTAACTCACTGCAAGGTGACTGACTTAAAAAGGTGTTTGCTGCACTAATTTCCATCTTAGTTTGGTTTCTCGAAAGAAGAATCCTCTGACTGACAGGAGGAGATGAATTTAATGTTTACCACAGCAGCGAAGACTGACTGCTCTGATATAAATAGCACTCAGAAGTTGCTGCAGCTTTAGTAGTAAAAACACGCTTGGCTAAAGAGACGATAAAAGAGTAGCAATTAGATTACATTCAATTTTTCTAGGAAAATGGCAGGAGAATGTTATCAAATAAGCTACTTTGAATTCTTGAAAAGTTATTTTTGGAAAGATTTGTGGTGCAAGGCAAACAGCACTATTATTTTTTTCCCCCCCTCACTGATGTAAGGTCAGTTAGGGTTTTTCAGACTAAAGTCAATAATAGGCAAGGGACACTGAATCAGTCTGTTAAGCTTAAAGCTACTTTGGGTCCAGGGAAGTCTACAACCCCAGAGGGGTGTACAGAACAACCAGGAGAACAGACTCAAGATGAGGCAGCAATGTCTGGTCAGACAGACAAAGGCTTCTTTTAGTCCCCAATGACTGGGTTTTCTACAGACAAACAGACATGAAAGGGTAGAGGAGTTTTTTCCTCTTTAAATGAGATAAGAAAGGAACGGCCAGGCTTTGTCCATGATAGGTAACAAACACTATTCAGAGCATTTTTTCAATTAAATGAATTTTGTTTTATTGCTCTTGGAGATTCACTGTTGTTTTGACATATTAAATTCCCCTTTGGAAATCTTAGTTTACTAGTTGAGAGCAATTGAGGGTACATTCACACCTAATAGTCTGTTGGACTTGGTACGATTGGGGGTTGCAACATTCTTTCAGTCCAATTTTTTCATACTGTACTTAATCAAGCAAACTGGACCTTTTGACTAATGTATTACCATCTTTACCAGAGACAGTGCTAAGTCAAGAATTACCGAAGGAAAGGACAAACAACAGAGAAGTAAACTTGCCCATCAATGCAGGGAAACTTCTGTTTCAGATCTGCATCAGATCCTTGCTGTCTTTGGCTGACCATATTTCTATTTGAATGCACCCTAAGATTAATGGAGCTCACAGATTACTGACAGATGACTGACAATGTAATAGTACTTCAAGTATTGACATGTAACTTTCTAGTAGAGAATAAGATAGAAAAGAGTGTGAAATGTCTGTCCCACTAGCATGTAATTTACTGAATATGTTATTGCAGTGAGGAATAAGAATATTAGTGTCAAAGTAAAAATACTGAACTCCAGCTCTACCAGCATTTCTAAAGTCTGACAGTAATAATAGTATATGTTCTTTGTGTAAAATTAAAAATTCACAATAGAGCGTGCTGTGGCTGCTTCTGGGATAAATAAATGCAAGATTTGTATTCCATTTGGCATTTGAATTAAATTGGCCCACTTTGACTTCTTACAAATGAAGGCGGAGGGATACATGCTCTTTAGCCCTGTTCTAGTAAAAAGGGACCTATGATGACTTAATCTGAGAAATAAAGAATAATCTTTGTACTTTTTCTTCATCGATCCAATCTTGCGTTCTATATCACATTTCATAAACACGTCTGTGATTTCAAAATATCAGAGAGCATCACAAGTTCTCTGCAACCGAATGAGGTTTGATAGCTGCCAAGGATGCTTATTTGGCTTCCAAATGCTGCTTTGGTAAGGACAGCTAAAGAAAAATGTACCCAAATAGGGATCTGATTCAGTAAATACACAAGCAAAGAGATAAAATGACAATCTGTATCATTTGTCATTTATTCATGAATTCATTTAATGTCCAAAAACAGAACACAACAGAAAGTGTGAGATGAGAAAGATAGACCATTTTCTTCAGTATTTGAATGAATGTGGGTCGTGTTTTGATTACAATGATTTTCTATATTGGGAGTTTGGATTGAGATTAAATGTTCAACACTTAAAAACTAATAGCAAAATAATGGAACGCGCCAAAAGAAGAAAATCATTTATGCCATAAAAATGTACATTTGCGATAAGATTATGGAGCAGAAGGATATAGTCAAATCTTAGCTCCATCAAGATGAGGATGTGAAAGACTCGTAATCAATTTACATTGTGGTATTTGAATGCACTTTAATTTCTGTGAAGTTTCACTAAAATATTTTGTAAACATAACAAACATGAGAAACCACACATGTTTTAAGCTGGAGAAGGATGAAAAAACTCTGCTGCTGCCAAGCAATGTCAATGCTTCATCCCACCTGCTTGGATGGTAAGCTTAGACTTGACTCACTAGTAAACTCGGTGGTCAAGTCTAGTTTCTTTCCGCTAAGACAACTCTCAAAGGTGAAGCGACTGTGATGCACTCTATGCTGGGCTCAGTCAGGTCTCCTTTGATCAGCTGCAGTTGATCCAGAACGCATTTTAACTTTTAACTGATACTAAAAAACAAGAGCATATTACTCCAGTCTTCTGCATTCGCTGCCCGTTCGTTTTAAAGTTGATTTTTAAATTCTTTTATTTGTTTTTAAGTGCCTTCAGAGTCTTGCCCCACAATATCTGTCAGACCTCTTACAGCCCTACACACCTTTACAGATCGGCAGACAGGTCACTTTTAAATGTCCCCCCAACCAAGAGGAAACTTAGGGGTGACCGAGCTTTTTCTGTAGTTGGGCCGAAGCTGTGGAACCAGTTGCCTCCTCATATTAAGGAGGCCTCGTCACTAACTGTTTTTAAATCACTGCTTAAAACTCATTTATTCTCTTTGGTTTTTAACACTGGTTGAGATGTTGGCTTTGACTGAATATTTTGACTGTTTATTTCGATTGATGGATATACATATTTGCTGTTTACTGTTTCGTACTGTTCATCGGTTTTTATGTTTCTGTATTTTCTTTTTGTTATGTTGTTGTTTTTATTTGGTGTGAAGCACTTTGGTCAACCGTGTTGTTTTTAAGGTGCTATATAAATAAAGTGAAGTTGGAGTACAAAGGGCAGAAAAATTGCGAACAATAGCAAAGCATCATAGCCCTCTAGATCATAATCGGATCAGGTGACAAGATAATAAGAGATTCCCACCCCTTATGCAATGCAACTACACTATATACTATGATTTATACTGGAACAGGATCACAGCCCCATAGGGATAGATGATAAATCATTAGTCTAATACTACAAGTCTGCAGAATCTTGCATATGCTTAGCTTTATGTGTTGACATGGCTAGCATATGCAGCTTATGAGTGAAAAAACTCTCCTATGCAGCAGCAAAGACCATATGGTGCAGAAAAGCAGCCACATGCATCATATGGGCGATTGGCAAGAGAAGACAAACAAGCTAACACCTCTATTTAGGTGCATTTATCCTGCCTGCTTCTTTGTTATTACAAAACACAACCCAGCACCCCCCTCCCCCTTCTAGCCTGGAGACACCAACCCACCACATGCTCTATGACCCCAGTGTTCAGCATGCCCTACATATGGAAATTTTACACTTCATGGATACTAAGATTTCTGCAGGATTACAGTCAAAACAGGCCTTTCCACAAAATGTGTACAAAATAAGGTTATTATTCTAGTTAAGTCTAAAGGGAGGAGAAGCTGGTACTAATAACAAGAGCTCATAATCATAAAGAGATCAAGAAAAAAATATTTCATTAATCGTGTAAAAAAAATAATGAAGCACATGCCCAGTATCACAGCCTTTATCTGTGCATGTGATTAATTCTCTGAGGGATGTGTACATAGCTTTTCTCAGAAAAACATTTTTAAAGACACACATTTCTGGAGGCAGTGTTCTTAATGAAGCATAAAAAATTGAAGAAAATACAAATGTTGTATATTAATAACCTAAATTTAATTATCCTTTAAAAGACTAGAGGGATACATATAATAATATACTAGAATTAAAACATTTAGTTAATTTAATGATTTGATATGCTTTCTGAATTCCCAACTTTAAATCCATATTAGTTTAATGGTGGGGAACTCTCTTTATGGATACCAGGTGGTATTTATTAAATTCAGTCTCGTGTAAACTATTGAATAATTGTAAAAACACTAAATCAGGTATACATTTGTTATGCTTGTGGCCCTGCTGGGCTTCTGCTGTGTTGATAATGACTGACCCATGGCCCCTTTAACAGAAACATTAGTTTTTGACCAACTCTGTCAGGTTGATTATGGCTCCAACATTCATGCTGCCAAGAGCAGACAAAAATAACTAACGCACCCACATTAAAATCTGCACTGGCACTTAGGAGGGGGGAAAATTATAAAGGCTAGCATAACAGGACAATCAGTGGCTGGCAGAGGGGATGATGGGAAAAGAGACTGCCCAGTCAAGATCAATATCCGCAGTGGAAAGAAGCACGTATAAAAGGAAGCTCAGAGGGGAGTCGGTTACACCCCAAAACAGATGTGAGGTTTGGTCTGTTTTGTTTTTCATTTTGAGGAGTAAAATTTAAAAATATATAAAAAAATTAAGAAAAAAAAAACAGGCACACCCTGATGTTCCATAACAAGGGAGAGGCTGATGATCATGTGTATAAATTAATCCCAACTACATCTCCTGCTTTCTGCTCAGCTGTGCTGTCTCACCATTTCTTTTAAAACCGCACTTAGTCTATTCACCTCTTGTTTCTCTCTGACTCTGCACACAACAAGGACAGTCCGCAGGCAAAGCTATCTGACTCTCATAACCCTTTCAATGTTTCAAGATTCATTGCTATTTTCAGCCATATGCTTTCTTTTGCAACACTTTTAGAAAACAGTCTGAAAGAAAATAGAATCAACTCACATATTAAGTTTTAGGCAAAGTTGTTTTCAGCCACAAACAAAACTCCCTGAGCACTGAAGTCAAATGAACTCACTTCCTAAACTTCCTATGACACACAATGGCCGGACAATAGACCTTTAAAGAACAGAGAATGAATCTGAAGAAAACCCTTACTAAGCACTGCTCTTCGGCCAGTGAATTTCTTATAAAGTAGGACACTGAACAAGAAATCAACTCAGAACCAATGGAAAGATACAGTACACAACAAAAGCTAAAAAACTGACCTAACATCCCTTGCAATGGGAGATTGTAGGAATTTATAAGAGGCTAATGTTATTGACATTAAAAAGAGCTCATTGCCTCTGCTTGGAGCATAACAGTATATTGGTCATGAAGTTAAGCATGCCGGGCAGCAGTATAGCTAGGAAGTTACTGCTGCTTCCTCTTTAGGAGTGCACTGACCGCCCTGTGTTACTGACACAGTTTTATAAAACGCAACCGCCTGTGGAGCGAACCGGCCTGCCAACCGCTACATTTGCACAGAGGACAGTCAGGAGAGGGGAAAAGACAGAGTGAAGGAGAAAAGGGAGAGGAAGGGAGCAAAGCCAGACTGGATGGTATTATCTGCACATTCTATGGCTCAAACCCAAAGAAATTTCAATTCTTACAGCTGAGGAAGGAGGAGACTAACCAGACCTACTGGTGTGGAATATTAAGCTCCACAGCTCTCCATGAATCAGTTTAGTATGTAAGCAGTTGGCTTTCATTGATTAAATGATACAGTGTGACACCTGGTAAATGAAAGATAAATACACAGATTTACATTAGGTAAAGATGGCACCATGCGTTTTTTCTTATAATTTAACCTTTTAATTATTTATTTAAGAGTTTGCTTATAAGACAATACCGCAGCTTTAATTATCTTCACATTAATAAAGTTGATTGTCACTTATTTCTCAAAGTTTTACAGCTTATGTGATGATGATTACAAAAATCAAACTGAACACAAAGGGACCGAATGTATGTAGGCCAACTACATCTGGCCCACGAAAACAAAGCCTCCACACAGAAGACGTGGTTGAGGGTCCGACACCAGGAAACATTCTGCAGTTGCGTTACATTACGAGCTACCTACGTACAAAATCATCCCTTCAGACAAAGTGATTTATATTGGGACTTAAAGAGGACCCCGGGGTAAGTCTGTTTCTAATAAGATAAACAAAGCGCCCTTCATTGATGTGCATCTTGCCTCAGTATCCTTCGTGAGACGCCAGAAGGATGCAAATGACTGAAAAAGAGCGGGTCAATAGTAAAGTATTGACTTGTATAGAGGCAGTAGAGGGACAATTTTGTTTTTTACAAAGCCAGCTAAGCGACGAGCCAGTGTCGCTTTACAAAGGTGGAGCAGGACAAGCTTGTCATGTTGCTGCTCACAATAGAAGCCATCCAGTTAACCAACAGGGAGTCAGAGCAGCATGCTTAGTCGTTACAGCCAGGACAGGATATTCACCAGGCTTATCGTCATTATTAAATTACATACATCAATTTGAAATAAGCTATGATAGTTTAAAAGAAAAGGACTATACATTCTGCCTTGACGCCTCAGATAATTTTGAAGCACCAATGAAATCAGGGGATGTGCAGCAGAAAACCGACTCTTTCTATTCCGCAAACTTCACATCAGCAATTATCAGGGTAAAAACCTAGTTTTACGCTTTAAATGGTAGCGTTCGCTAAATTTGAGTCAAGTCTGCTTCTCGCTTACCCTTTTCTTTTTGGTGTGTGTCGCTGTTGAAGGTGTGTATAGAGCCCAGCCTTGCCGTGCCGTCGCTGCAAATCAGTGCGGCGGCCTTCTCTCCCTCCGTTGCTCAGCAATAAGCTACTCCCTGCAAAATAGCAGTCAGGGCTTCAAAGCGGCGGAGATAGGAATGGCTGTTTCCGGTTAAAACTTTCAGAATAAAACAAGAGGGAAGGATTTATAGTCTTGAAGTGGCAGGTGTTATATCCGGACAACCATATAAACAACTTCTAATGTCTTCACGATTTTAGGCATTTCTGTTAGGAGAGAGAGAGAGAGAGAGAGAGAGAGAGAGAGAGAGAGAGAGAGAGAGAGAGAGAGAGAGAGAGAGAGAGAG